>BPLQ01005274.1:0-238102 GCA_021605075.1 Caerostris darwini | reverse complement strand
AATGACAACTATTTGTTAAGAGAGGGCCTGAATGGCCGAGTGGCTAGCGCTCTGGCGCTCGGTACCACAGGTTTCGGGTTCGAGTCCCGGCGGTGCCATGGTTGTGTTTGTAGTGGTTCGGAATCCACTTTAAAAAGTAGGTCCCGGTCTAATAGGATCGTAGAGCGTTGCGGGGGCATTGTTACTCCGCGTCCGTGGCTTATCTTCAAGTGACACGCGCCCCCTGGGTAATGCAAAGTGAGTACGTCTGTGCAGCACTTGCCTTAAGGCATCCAACACCAAGGTGTCTGTTTGCCAGCTGCATTAGAAAGAAAAAAAAAACTATTTGTTAAGAAGATTTTTAAGGCATGTCTCAGGCAAATATCCATCCTTTGTCTTTGAAAAATAACTTGTGTTTACCATGACATCTGTGACAACTCCAGCCACGGATACTTGATAATCCTTGCAAGGGGTAAATTATAACGCGTTACTTCCCTATGGGGGAATTCATCAAATTGGAATTGGAATTGTTTGAGGCAAGACCTCATTTGAAAACATTATAGAGCGATTTGGAAATTATGTTTTAAAAAGTTTTTTATAGATTTATATGTGAGTTGTGTGTGTTGTCAGGTATTGTTGTATTCAAAAATAATGAAAAAGCAAATGAAGTCATATTTCATAGGACATAATCATAGACATTATAGACATAATCATTTCATTATTACAGTCGTAGGGCATTACAGGAACACGCACATCAGCAGTGATAGTTCATCACTATCGTAGTGAAATTAACAAAGCTAATATATGGGTTCATTCAATCAACAAAAAAAGTTTGCTGTTATAATAAACAGTCTAGATTTATTATAGTTTTCTATTGAAAGGTTTTAAAAATATAAAATGATTGAATCAAATGTATTTTAAAGTTCATTTTAATGGACAAATATTGAAAACACCTTTTGTTTTCTATTATAATATCTTGAATAGGAAACTACTTAGATTTTTTTAATATATTTTTTAATGATAATGTCAAAAATTGAGCATTTTCAAATTTCACAATCAATTTTACATCTTTTCCACAAGAATTGGTCGAATTTATAAAATTACAACTACATGTTGATTAAGAAAATACCAGGTAAGAATAATCAAGCCATCATCTCAAATTTCATAAGCTTTTGTTGAATGTTTGAAAATAAATAATTTTTTTTTTTTTTTTTTTTTTTTTTCTTTTTCTATATTTGTATTTTTTTTTATTTATTTTTTTTTATTTTTATTATTTGTATTTTATTTATTTATTTATTTATTTTTTTTTTTTTTTTGTTGGGGGTGGTTTTTTTTTTTTTTTTTTTTTTTTTCAAGGGCAAAAACTGTTCATATGTTTCGTAAAATTTTCAAATATTTTTCATTCCATAAAATGGGCAAATAAATTCAGAAATATATAATAGTTTTTATAGATTTACATGTGAGTTGTGTGTGTCGTTAAAATAAGATATTGTAAAGGTAAATTGGAGTCATACTTGAAAGGAAGTACATGAACACGCACCTCAACAGTGATAGTTCATCACTATCTTATTGAAATTTACAAAGCAAGTATATATAGATTAATTCAGTCAACTATATAAAGTTTACCTCTATAATAAACAGCCTACATTTATTATAGTTTGCTATTGAAATGTTTTAAGAATGTAAAATCATTGAGTCAAATGGGTGTTATATTTCATTTTAATGGGCAAATATTGAAATCACCTTTTATTTTCTTTATAAATTTTTGAATATGAAACTAATTAAGTTTTTTTTATATATTTTTAATGTTATTGTCAAAAAGTGAACTTTTCAAATTTCGCAATCAATTTTGCATCTTTTTTCCGCAAGAATTGGTCGAATTTACAAAATTACAATTACATGTTGATTAAAAAATTACCAGGTAAGAATAATAATGTCATCATCTCAAATTTCATAAATTTATGTTGAGTCCTTAAAAATAAATATTTTCTTTATATTTATATTTTTTTCTGGTTTTTGAAGGGTAAAAACTGTTCACATGTTTTCTAAAATTTTAGAATATTTTCCTTACCATAAAATGGAGAAATAAATTCAGAAAAATGTTAAATCTGTTTTAAATTCTTTATCGATTTGCTAATATAAATATCAGATAGTTTTAGCAAAAGATGTTGATCATGCTTTTGAAAATCAAATATAATTTCCGTATCGTCGTAAACAAAAACGACCGTCCCTTTTCATCTTCTCGAATTTGTTAAACAGCAATCTTTGCAAAGGAGACTTCATTAAACTTGAAGTTGAATAATTTGTAAACATCAGCTATAACGATCTGAACTCTGCAGAATATTCGCAGTAAGTCCAATTACTTCAAATTCTCTTCGAAAATTCTTGGAACTATATTAAACGAATTCGTTGCTCCAAAATATCGCGCCTGCCAGGTTGTTAGATTGTGATAATCAGGAAAGCTTTCCCCACTACTTCATTAGTTCTCGCGCCAAAAGTTAGAAATTGGGTTAACTCTTCGCTGAAGACTGGTGAATTTATCACCGAGAAAGATTCAAAACAAGATCATTTTGTAGTAGGACGAGTGGTACGAGGGGAAATGTTATTTAAGAAAGTTTCGGAAAAGATTGGAAGTTGTAAACAGTTTGAAGACATGGAAAAACAGCTTGGGAAAGTTCTTAAAATAATGCCGCCTTAAAACACTGGCTTCACGATAATACAATGTTGCCTTAAAACTCTGACATCATGATAATACAATGCATAGGTATCCCTAACATACATTTTAAAGTTTATATATTTATTCTTTCGACTGGAACTATTAGCAAGTTTATAAAAGACTCCATCTTATTATTCAAGAAATTGATGTAGTCGAAGAATATTTTCAAAACAATGCTATAAATTTCTCTCTCTAATATAACTAAATTAAAAGGCTGTGATAAATCTGAACTTCTTAGAGGGGGAAAAATATGTCGGTTTTTAATGCTTTTAATGTAATATACTTCCCAATCAGAACCTTTCTATAAAAAGTTGATTTAGTAACTATTCTAATGAATACTGTTTTTTTGAACTAATTTTTTACAAATTTATTTCATTCTGAATCACTTTTATTATTTTTTTAATCTAAAATCTTTGTAGTTTTGTAGTTGTTTGAGCAGCTAGATTGTAATTGTGTGTGATTGGGTTGAGACAGGTTTGAGAATACATACCTTTATTTACACACGAACACGACACACATACAATAATTAACACATTTAAAAACATCTAATTAAAGATTCGTGGAAGAATTCCGCTTCTCAACCGAAAATAAAGTTACTCAAGTACACGGTGGATCGCGAAATATACTTTATCTCTGGGTGAGAGTCTGAAGGCCAACAAATAAACAGGATTGGGCTAAATACAATTCCTCTCAGGATGAGAGATTGTAAACTAAATGTTTCTCAACATAAGCGCGTGATTGCGCTGTATGTCCTCACGGGTGAGAGCCTAGAGACTGCAACATTTTTTTATTTTCTTTTCTTTATAGCCTTAAAAAAATAATAGGATAAAAAAATCTTTTGTTTTAATGGTAAACAAATTTGATGCGTATATTTAGCATCATCGAAATAAATTCTCTTGGAAATCTGTAATATGCACGCATTAATATTTTTAAGCAGTGAATAAAATTTTTTCATTGCATACAATAAATCAATTAATAATGGAATATCAAAAAGTTTTATTATCATTTTTATTAACTATGAAAGTAAGAAGAATATGAGAGACGTGGAAGATTTTATTTATAAAACCATTATCAAATATAAATAAACAAATATTATAGTTGCTAAAAATTATTAATTCACTTAATAATTAAATTTTTTCGTGAATAGAAAGATTGCCTTTTTTCAGTTTTTGAAAAATTGTTAAATAATTCTAAGTGAAAAAATATTACATCGAAAAAAAAATTTAATTTTTTATTTAAGAAAACCTGTTCTTAATCATAATCGGAAAATAGGTTTTTAATATGAAATTGTATATGTTATTTCACACTTATTTTTGTTTATTGTATCATCATCATCATCATCATTGGCGCAATAGCTCCATGGTGGGCCAAGTCCGTCTGCCTATTGGCAGATTCCGAAACATGAGATATTTTCTTTTTACGGGGTAGGGTTGTCAGCCCTACATCCAACGCCCTACTGTCATAGATCGGGACCTACGGTTTACAGTGGATTATTTTTGTATATGGAGAGTAATTTCAACAGCTAATTTCAACTGCATTTAAAAATAGAAAACTACGTATATTTATCGTTAGTCAAGAATGACAATAATCAAAAATAACATTTGATTCCAATGATGAAGAATTGAAAATGCCGATGGACTTGGAAGAAATAATATTACATTCTTCGTGCAATTTTAAATTTTAAAGCGGTAGTTCCATCTCTAAATGAAGTAATTGAGAAAAGAAAATTCAAGGTATTTTTATTGTTTTTATTATAGTATTCAGCTAAGAAATGTCCCGTGGCATTTCTTGTCAGTTGACAAAATATTCCATATTGAAAAATTTCGAATTTGCACTTTTATATAAACTTTCTACTGCAACTCTTTTGAAATTCCCAAGTTAGAGAAAAAGGCACATTTTTCTTCTTCTTTTTTTTTATAAATTCTGGTAAAAAAGGCGAACAGACTTGCTCAATTTCAATTTTTAAGTCCACTCTGTGATTTTTGAAATGTTATTCTTCTTTCGTTTTCTTGAAATAAATGTTCATGTATACGTTAAAAACTTCTATGTGTTATACAGAATTTTTTGTTCATTATAGTGAAATGGTAAGATAAAAAATTCTTTTGCTTTTAGTAGTAAACAAATAGGGCGTGTATATTTGCATCTTTAAAAGCTTCTTCAAAATAAATCCTTTTGAAAAACTGTACACTGATTTCATATAATATATAGTGTGTACGCATTATAACTTTTATGCAGTGAATAAATTTTTTATTGCAAAAAATAAATCGATTAATATTGGAATGTTAAAAGATTTTATTGCCATGTTTATTAATTATGATATTAAGACGAATAGAAGATTAAATGCAAGATTTGATTTATATATCTTCATTGAATAAATAAATATTATATTTTCATTACAGTAAGTAAAATTATTTATTTTTTATAACTACATTGATTGGTAACTCAAATAAATTATTATCTGTGAACAGTGGTATCGACAGTTTACATTTTGCTGATTACTTGATGACAAATTTAAAAGAGCCAATAAACACAAAATAGAAGAAAAAAAATGTTTGTAAATATTTTATAATTTAATATTTTAAAAAAATGAGACTAGATATTAATAATTAAGAATTCATATCTATTAAATTTAAATTTAAGAACATAAATGTTTTGGGGTATTTTTCATACGTATAAATTTTAAGGATTTTATTTATTTATATATATTATTTTTAATTAATACATAAGTAATATAATTAAATGATTTTTACTGATTATTATGTTATAAGATAAAAGTCTTTTTAATATACTTCAAAACTTTTTAACAAAACTTCAAAACATTTTTTGTCTTTTTAATACGCTTCAAATGAAAGTAATAAAAGAACTTTTATTACAAAGTTATACTTACAGTTTCATGTTTTTACAATAAAAATATTACGAGTACACTCATAACATACACATTTTTCACAACTAAAAACTAATTTAATGATGTCGAAAATTTCAATTTTTCGGTATAAGAAAAAAAAAGATGTAAAATATATAATTCATTTAGTCAAAAAATTATATTATGTTATATCGAAAAAGATTTAAAAAATAGATTCTTATGATATAGGACAGGGGACGCAAACTATTGCCCGTGGGCCAATATCGCCCAGCGACCACCCTTAATCAGTCCCGCCGTTTATTTTTATTATATTGTAAAATTTATGATGTGAGAAAATCATACAAAATATTTACCAAACTTTTTTTATATCACGATCAATTAAGATAAACACAATAAATTGCATACATAATAAAATTGAACATTTTCAACTGTAATTCGGGATATTAGATTTGTCTTAAAAACCTACAATAAGTCACAAATTGAAGCATATTGATTTCATTGATTGATATCCCCATTATCATTTAAATGCTCTGCACTCACTATCTATCTTTTTTTTCTTTCTATATTTATATAAATCCACACAAAAGGCACATAACTTCAAATTACAATAATATATTTTCACTCTGAACTCAAAATTTGGAACTGTCCACTTCTCGAATGTTTTCCATATTTATACCACGCATCCTCGAACATATTTAAAATCACTCGAAATTGCTCGTACTAGATTACGCAGCAGAACTTTTCCAGAACATGCTCTAGCTCTGTTACTCACTACAAATGGCGCTTTGTACCTTGACTAACCAAGCATGATTAACATTTTTGTGTAATTCCTCCCCTCCCCAGAAGTTGGTGCTGTACTACTGTGGCGCAAGATGGGGTCGCAATAACATATTCTTGACACTTACCCGAAGTAACAACCGAAATTGTGGATGGAGCAGGGTCCTCACTCACCCACAACCCAATGCAACGCCATAGATACCTCAATCGCCAGATAGTTCGGAAATGAAAATTTAATCATAATTCAAAATGACGATAGGTTGAATGATTAACTAGTTAGATCTTGGCCCTTGGGACTTAGTAGAGGAGTCAATGACGCCCTTAGGTTATAAAGTTTGGAGACCCCTGAATATGAGAGATATTTACATCGCTTTGAATTTATTATGATACAGGATAATATGAAGGAAAATTAAAATTTTAAATAAAAATATGTTAGGTAGGAATCTGCCTGCGTATAAAATAAAATACGATTTTATAATCATAAAAATTGAAATTGAATCAATTAAAATATAGTTAATGTTTAAATACTAGTAAATATGATTTTCATTATGCTTTACACAAGAGAAAGAAAGCATTTTTCTAAAATTTTTCTGTCAAATTGTTCTTAAAAGCCTTATTTGACTTGGGACAAGCATACTTCAGCTCTGTCTTTTAAGTTTAAGCTTATTAGTGTTACGAGGTTCAACTTAATTGAGAAATAATGAGATAAGAATTAGCATGATAAGAGAACAACTGTGATAAGCTTTAAAGATTGGTATTGATTTATACTCTCCATCATACAAATTTCCGTACTACGATTTAAGTGTTAACCACGCAATTAAATTCAAATACATTTTGAAAGAATTTTTTTCTTTTTGACAAGTGTGTTCCTGGAATTTTGGTTATCATTTCATAAACCGATTTTCTAATACAGTTATCGGACGAGGATACTTGATGGTAACTTTCATGTTTAAATATTCTTGCAGATATTTTTAGATTCTGAAAAGTATTTTTAATTTGGAGGAAAATATTAGATAAAAATAAATTGCATGATATTTTATGATAAAATCTGATTGTATGATAAAATTTGAAAGGAACCAAATGATTATTGTGAATATTATTACTGAAATGCTCATCAGAATAATTATTTTATACGTTTTTATTGTTTGTAGACTGTTATTTGTATATTATTATATTAATCTGAAAAGAATGATATGGTTATTGTGCTTATTATTTGTGAAATGCTTATCAGGATTATTATTTTAAGTGCTTTTATTAATTGTAGACAGCTCTTTACTGGAATGTTTTTAACACTTGTCGCTTATTTAATTTTCCAGAAGCAATTTAATTTAAAAATAAAGGAGTATTAATGTAAAAAAGGCAAAGTTTTTTTTTTCTGTAAACACATTTTCAAATTTCTTTTATTATCGCAATTTTAATTAATGTAAACTCTAGAGCAAGGATAATACTATTGTAATTTTAATTAATATATACTCTAAAGCAGAAATAATATTATCGCTATTTTAATTAATATACACTCTAAGGCAGGAATAATATTATCGTAATTTAATTAATACATACTCTAAAGTAAGAATAATATTATCGCAATTTAATTAATTCCTTTAGAATATAAAGCAGGAATAATACTGTTGCAATTTTAATTAATATATACTCTAAGACAAAAATAGTGATATCACAATTTTAATTATATACTCTAAAGCAGGGTATTCTTGTGACCCAGCGGAATTCTGGTAATCCAGAGGTGGTTTGAATGCTGTCCCAACATACTCAGATTTTTCTGTACTTATAAGCAATAATTTAAGTTATGTATAGCAAATGCTTGTACTTAAGACACTATACAATATCTTAACAACTTAGGAATCGACTCTTCAAATTCTTATTTTTATTTATGTTGTAGTTTGATAAATACATTATAGAAAAATATCATTAAAACACCACGAAAATGACACTAGAAAAGTTGAGGACTGACATTTTCAAAATTTTGTGTTTTGCAAAACGAATTTTTTGCAATACATAAATTTTTTTTTAGTTAAACATTTTGATGCAATGAGATACGAACATTCTATAAATAATATGCTATTTTTAACTAGTTTAAGTATTTTCCGTTAATGAGATTTCGTTTTCTTCTAATTGTTAGATTTATATTTAACTTCTAGTTAAAGATGAATATTTTATTTATAGATCTTCTGGTCATTTAAATTCAATTCTAAGCATTATTTCTTTAATGAAGTACAGAAGATAATTTCGTGCACTTTAATTCTATATACATGATTAACTAAAAACATTTGTTACCGGTATATAAATGAAGGGAAATAAAATTTAAAAGCTTAATTGCTATGAAAAATATTTACATTAGAAGTACTAAATGAAAAAAAAAGTTAATTTTTTACATTCTTGTATTTTTTTTTCCTTTTCATATGAAACGAAAAAGAAAATAATTAGAAAAGATAAGTTCGTCATTTTAATTCTGTGCTCATTATTTACTGATAAAAATTGTTACCGATTTATAAATGAACGGAAATAAATTCTAAAATTTAATTTCGATTAAACATATTTACCTTAAATTATAACTACATACATAAACATACTTACTTAAACATTATAAACATACTTACATATTACATTACATATTGCATACATACATACTACATTACATATTGCATACATACATACTACATTAAATTACCTACTACATTACATATTACATACTTACATATTACGTTAAATAACCTAATTGAGAAAGAAACGTTAATTTTAGAAATTTTTATTTTTGTGTGTGTGTGTGTTCATAAGAAATGGTTTTATAACATATTAATATTCAAATTCCCTACAATACTTTTAGCCAATATTTTTAGCGATATTGTTATTTTTATATAAATGATATATTAGTAATATGTATAAATATAAATGCGTAATATGTATAACATTAATATTATTAATGAATATATTATATGTATAAATGCGTAATATGTATAACATTAATATTATTAATGAAATATATTGCATATTATTAAATATTGTTTAGTAAAATTATTCACATAAAATCTAGTAAAACCATAGTGACATTGGGCAACTAAAATGGCAATATGAGGTTGGTGTCTGAGAGATCATTACTAACTAATTATGAGATAATTAGCGCTCCGCAGTTTAGTTTCAGCACATTGGCGATCTAGCCGCATCTTGCTACTGCTAATTATTACCCTAATTTCGAAGTAAATAAGCGTAACTGGTTTTTCTAGATATGCGACAATGGCTATATGTTATAAAATTATCAACTGTTCTCATTAATTACCACATAAATTAAGGCTCTTTAATTCATATTATATATTTAATTAATTGCTTACATTTAATTAAAAATTCGTAATTATAAAAATAAGGAATATATTTTTTCTCGATCTTCTTCCACCGCTTTGTGGATTATTAATCATTGATCATTTGTTATAAATTTATCAGTTATTTTCATTAATTACCACAGACACAACTAATGCTACTTTAATTTATATCATACATTTAATTAATTGCCTTCATTTAATTAAAAATCTGTAAAAATTAAAATAATGAATATATTTTTTTCCCTCATTTTTTCTCGCACTCCTTTCATCTCTTTATGGACTCATCATTAACATAAAAACCATTGGTTATTTGTTATAAATTTATCAGTTATTTTCATTAATTACCACAAATACAACCAATGCTACTTTAATTTATATCATACATTTAATTAATTGCTTACATTTAATTAAAAATTTGTAAAAATAAAGTTTTTTTCTCATCTTTTTTCGGACTTCTTCAATCGCTTTATGGACTCCTTGTTATAAATAGTCATTAAAGGTAAAAAATCTTTTCTTTCTTCTATCCATCCCTTGCAAAATTTATCTTCCCTCTTGCACTTAATTTCTAAAACTTTGCAGGAGATTTTTTTTTAAACGCATGCAGTTGGTTTTGTCGCATCAATTATGAAGAGTGCATGTATTCTGTTTAATAATAGCAGCATTTAAAATCCTTACGATTAATCTTCAAAATTAAATTTAAAGAATAGGGAAAAATTTCCATAGTTGTAAAAAGCTGGCAGAATAAAATAAAGCTTAAAAGCAATTCATTTTCGTTGTAAATGAAGATTTCATATCAAAGCAATATTATAATTTTAATGTAGTATAAGTATGCAAGCTGTAATTAAATCACAATGGGATTTGGATCCAGAGTAGACTTTCTGATATGCAAACCTGAAGAAGTGCAAAAAACAGTGCATTTCGCCAAATGTGTACCACAAATTTGTTAATAATCTACATTTTTTCGTGGTGCAAAGTATTTTTATCGATCAAAATATTTTTGCTTATGCATTATTCATTAGAAGCTTGTGAAAAAAAGGTTTCCTATTTCCGCGAGATACCATTCTTAATCCGAAATCTCCTTTTTTGCATCTTTCTTCAGTCTATTCATATTTAACGCCGTCGATTTCCTTTAATATAATATCCCGCAAAGATTTAGCTGAAAGGCTGAAGATACAGTGTGTAGACCGAAAAGAATGCAACAAAATAAATCTGAATTTTTTATAGGAAATAGAGAAATGTTAGAGAAATTCTTTTTTCTATGCAAAACGCACCAACAAAAATAATCTGCTAAAATTCAAAATACCAGTTTATTTCAAATTTGAGTAAAATTTTCTATAGCTTATTTCAGCAAATGTCGTCGATGATTTAAAGGAAAAATGTTTTAAAAATAGTTCCTTTTTTCTGGTGGTACACTGCCCTTTTATTATACATCGAATTACAGGTCCAGTTTTGCTGCAAAGAATTCATTATATTACTTATAGGTAATATCGGTTAATCACGTAAAATATTTGTTTGGGGGAATGGTATGGTATCTAAATACAATATAGTTTATACTATGGGCAATGCAATATTTCCCAAATATATATATATTTTTGTCGTCAGTATATTTTTTACTCAATTATATTCTTCCTCTTCTTCTTCTTCAATGGCGCAACAGCCTCATGGTGGGCCAAGGCCATCTGCCTGTTGGCAGATTTTGAGGCAGAAAATGTTTTCTTTTTATGGGGTAGGGTTGCTAGCCCTACAGCCAACGCTCTACAGTCATGTTAGACAGGTTTAGACTACTGTTTATAGGTTTAGACTATAACAGGTTTAGACTACGTTTTATTACTACTCCACACCACATCACATCACTGTGCGTAGAACAAAGTAACCTCTTTTCAGTTTGGGAATGATGTGGGGGAGAGAAGTCTGGTTGGGCTCTGTGACACACTTACAGTTATTTGAAACCGGGAGCTACTGTTTAAAGTGGATTCTGAATCACTACAAACATCCATGGTACCGCCGAGACTCAAGCCCGAAGCCTGTGGCACCGATCGCCAGTCATTTGGCTATTAGGCCCCACTCAATTATATATATAAATACAAATTTGAATTGGAAAAGAAGTTTTAATTGTTTCTTACATTATTTTGTACAAATTGTGTGGTATTACAATATTGTGTAGGAATGCATACGATATTCAAAACCAGAAAAACGAATCCCATTCGTTTGGCCATTATATTTAACTATTTATCCACAATTCTCATTCTGAGAATTAACTTAAGCATACATACCAAGACTCAAATAAAACAATAAACTAAACGGGTAAAATATTAGTTTAAACTGCATTCATTTCAAAATGTTCAAATTTTGTTCATCTTTCTCTGCATATAAAAATAATTCATTTATTACAAAGGATTTAAATACGTCTAGATGAATAAAAGTTTTAAGAGACCTATGGATAAAAGATTTAATCAGCTTTGTGCATGCTTTACTATCCCTTTAGTGTTTACATGCTTTAACTAAATTCCAATTAGTAGTTTAATCTGGTTTAATTTGAATTTTCGAAATTGTTCAAATTAAGCTGCTAAGTCCGAACGAAATGCCTTTTGTTGAAGAGATAAGACTTTTAAACTTATGTTACAGATAAACGCACTGTGCATAAAAGCTTAGCCGCTTGTATGTCAATGTAGATGTTGTAGAACATGCAAGCCTTTACAAATGAAATTTATTTTTTATTATAGTAATGATTAATTATAGTATGTAAGATGGGTTTCAACTGTTCAGAGTTGTTATCTATTAGTTAAATAATAGATATAATACCTATTTTGTGTAATTCACGATAGTAGACAGTTTTATTATTAATGATTTGTTTGCCATAATTGACATAAGGCACTATTGCAGTTTTAGGCTATACTATGCATAATAATGTATTGAGCGAATGTTAGCTATTAGCTCACACTCTCCCTATATATATCTTGTTCAAATTTTCAAGCGTTAATAAAATACTTTTTATTCATCCACTCAAGTTCAAATACATTTTTTTAAGACTTGTAGTGGATGACACTTGATATTGATACAGGTTTTTCAAATATTAATTCATTAATTAAATTTAATAAATTAATTTTAATTTTGTTTAGATTTAAATTGCATATATCTACCAATAGATGGCGCCAGATAAACTTAAAAAATGAATGAAAATTATTTGTAAAGGACTTTTCTGCAATATAGTGAAAAAAAAGTAGGAATTGACTTAAAAATTTTTTTTATATATATTACTTGTTTTTATATACTGTATTTCCATGCTAAATCTATGGCACGGAAATTTAACATACTGATGTGAATAAAATGCAATCAATATAGAAGTTGAGAGATAAAAAATTAATAAAACGAAAGAAATTATCAAACGAAAAATAATTTCATTTATTTAATCACTAAAAATTTTTATACAAAACACTTATGCGTTTGATAAGGAAATGTTTGTTTACAAAATTTTGTTTTAGGGAATATTTAAGAAATAAAATCTTTGTAGCGTACTTTTTTATTCAAAATAAGAAATAATGTTAGTTATTCATGCTTTAAAAGTTTTTTTTATTATAAACTTCTCCACACTTCGCCACCGTGGATAGAACTATGTAGCTTTCTGCCAGTTAGAAAGATGAGGGATTTAATACAGTGTCACAAACTATATGGATTTTCCTCGTTTCTGGAATGCCTACTATTTCCACAATGCTGCCAGCGGATTCGAACCTTAGCACTCCTTCACGCTAGCTACCCACATTGCCGCTGAACCACAAATAGGGCCTAAAACACGTATTGTAACAGCAAGTTATTACGATTCTTCTTCTTCATTGGCACAACACCCCTTGGTGTGGACCAAGGCCGTCTGCCTCAGGTAGATTGCGAGACAAATGTGTTTCGTTTTACGGTGTAGTATTGTCAGCCCTACGCCCAACGCTCTACAGTCATATTCAGTTCCTGTGTTTGATGCCGTACCATGTCCCCCTTCTTCAAGTATCTTCAGTTCAAATTTGAACTCATTGTGACGAGTGTTTCTTTTTTTACAGCATTTTGAAAGTGGGGCTTTAATTATAATCATCCGGTATAATCAAGATAAAAGAAAAAATGTCGTTGGTCACTTAAGAAATTATTAAAATAATACACTGTGCATAAAAAATCGCCAAAACAATTTAAGTTTCTAGAGCTATAAAACAATTGGCAACAGTTAAAATTTTTCGAGAATTCTATAGCTTTATCAAAAAATATCACAACTTTTTATATCATAAAATTCTTTTTAAAAAAATGGTGTTAAAATAATTATTTAAAATACTTACTATATATATACTACAAAAAGAACAACAGAACCTTGACAATTGTCTGCTTCCATTTTGATACAGTGTTTAACTAAAGGTTAATCTATTTAAATATTTAGGTGGACAGTGCACAGCATAAATCATTTCCCGTTTTTTGAAAGGCATGACAGGACAAGGCACTGAATGACAGAACTTCATTTATAATCGGTCATTTATCATCCATAATCCGTATTTTATCATAAGCGATTTATAAGTAGTCACAATTTACAATTAATCCAAACATTTTTTGTCGGCTTAAAAAGTTCTAAATTAGTAATTACTTTTGACAGTTAGCAGTGGAAATTTTTTTTCCCTTCTAAGTAAGATTAATTCTGTTTTGTGGATTTTATTTTCTGAAAGTGTTCATTGTATTTAACCATGTTAAAATGACAACGAATGCTTAAATTAAATTTTTAGAAGAGGATTGCTGTATACTTTTGTCCTGTACATTAAAATTAAATACAATAAAGTACAACATATTCCCTCCTACTTAAAGTTATTTTCTTTGATAATAACCCTTGATAATAAGATTCTTGTCGAAACTTTTGAATCACGTATACATGTCAAAAGTTTTGAATTTTATCGCTACAAATATTAACTGCAACATCATTACCGTAATTCAAGAAGTAAAATCTTTTCTCTTCGATATGTCCTATCGAAGACCTCTAACATTTGTTTTCCGACAAGACACGTTAAAACTCTTCTAAAGAATGCTTTTCATGTTTAAATTTTTTGGATTTTATTTTCGAAAGTACTCTTTGTATTTAACCATGTTAAAACGAAAATGAATGCGCGAATTAAATTTTTTTGAAGCAATTTTTTAGAACAAGATTACTGTATACTTTTGCCCTATGCAATACAACTAAATGTAAAATACAAAATATTCACTACTTCTTAAAGTTATTTTCTTTAATAATAATCCTTGGTAATATTATTCTTATCTAAATTTTTGAAGCTCGTATACATGTCGAAAGTTTTGAATTTATCACTGCAAATATCACTAGTGCTCAAAGTTATTTTCTTTGATAATAATATTCTTATTGAAACTTTTGAAGCACATATACATGTCGAAAACTTTGAATTTTATCGCTGCAAATATCAACGGTAACATCATTACCGAAATTCAAGGAGTAAAAGCTTTTCTCTTCGATATCTCCTATTGAAGATCCCAAACGTTTGTTTCTAACAAAACATCTGGAAATTCTCTTAAAAAATGCTTTTCATGTTTTGCTTTTCTGGTTTTTATTTTCCGAAGATGTTCTTTGTATTTAACTATGCTAAAAAGACAACGAATGCTTGAATTAAATTTTTTAGAAGTGAATTACTGTATGCTTTTGTCTTATACATCGAAATTAAATGAAGTACAAAATAGTTACTACTGCTTAAAGTTACTTTCTTTGACAATAATCATGTCCTTGATAATAAGATTCTTGTCGAAATTTTTGAAACTCGTAAACCCATTGAAAGTTTTGAATTTATCACTGTAAATATCAACGGAACCGAAATTCAAGGAGTAAAAACTTTTCTCTTCGATATCTCCTATCGAAGATCACTAACATTTGTTTTCTAACAAGACATCTGGAAACTGTCCTAAAATATTCTTTCAATCTTATCCTTTTCTGGATTTTATTTTCCAAAAGTGTTCTATATATTTAACCATGCTACTAAAATGACAACGAATGCTTGAACAAAAGTTTTTAGAGGGAACTTTTTAGAATAGGATTGCTGCAGTATTTGATCCTATACAGCGAAACTAGATGCAATAAAGTACAAAATATTTCCTACTACTTAAAATTATTCTCTTTGATAATTATTCTTAATAATAATTTTTTCATCCAAATTTTGAAGCTCGTAAACATGTCGAAAGTTTGAATTTATCGCTGCAAATATCAACGGCAACATAGTTACCGAAATTCAAGGAGTAAAACCTTTTTTCTTCGATATCTCCTATCAAAGGTCACTAAGATTTGTTTTCCAACAAAACATCCAAAGTACAAAATATTCACTACTACTTAAAGTTATTCTCTTTGATAATCATCCTTAATAATAATATTTTCATCGAAATTTTGAAGCTCGTAAACATGTCGAAAGTTTGAATTTATCGCTGCAAATATCAACGGCAACATAGTTACCGAAATTCAAGGAGTAAAACCTTTTTTCTTCGATATCTCCTATCAAAGGTCACTAAGATTTGTTTTCCAACAAGACATCCAAAGTACAAAATATTCACTACTACTTAAAGTTATTCTCTTTGATAATCATCCTTAATAATAATATTTTCATCGAAATTTTGAAGCTCGTAAACATGTCGAAAGTTTGAATTTATTACTACAAATGTCAACGGCAACATAGTTACCGAAATTCAAGGAGTAAAACCTTTTTTCTTCGATATCTCCTATCAAAGGTCACTAAGATTTGTTTTCCAACAAGACATCCAAAGTACAAAATATTCACTACTACTTAAAGTTATTCTCTTTGATAATCATCCTTAATAATAATATTTTCATCGAAATTTTGAAGCTCGTAAACATGTCGAAAGTTTGAATTTATCGCTGCAAATATCAACGGCAACATAGTTACCGAAATTCAAGAGTAAAACCTTTTTTTCTTCGATATCTCCTATCAAAGGTCACTAAGATTTGTTTTCCAACAAGACATCCAAAGTACAAAATATTCACTACTACTTAAAGTTATTCTCTTTGATAATCATCCTTAATAATAATATTTTCATCGAAATTTTGAAGCTCGTAAACATGTCGAAAGTTTGAATTTATTACTACAAATGTCAACGGCAACATAGTTACCGAAATTCAAGGAGTAAAACCTTTTTTCTTCGATATCTCCTATCAAAGGTCACTAAGATTTGTTTTCCAACAAGACATCCAAAGTACAAAATATTCACTACTACTTAAAGTTATTCTCTTTGATAATCATCCTTAATAATAATATTTTCATCGAAATTTTGAAGCTCGTAAACATGTCGAAAGTTTGAATTTGTCACTGCAAATGTCAACGGCAACATAGTTACCGAAATTCAAGGAGTAAAACCTTTTTTCTTCGATATCTCCTATCAAAGGTCACTAAGATTTGTTTTCCAACATGACATCCAAAGTACAAAATATTCACTACTACTTAAAGTTATTTTCTTTAATAATAACAATTGATAAAAATCATCCTTGATAATAATATTCTTGTCGAAATTTTTGAAGTTCGTAAACATGTCGAAAGTTTTGAATTTATCACAGCAAATATCAACGGCAACATCGTTACCGAAATTCAAGGAGTAAAAGCTTTTCTCTTCGATATCTCCTATCGAAGATCCCAAACATTTGTTTTCCAACGAGACATCTGGAAAGTCTCCTAAAAAATGCTTTCCATGTTTCCCTTTTCTGGAACTCTTTACTGGAGCATTCATAAAACACTTTAGGCTAAAAAATATGGAATCGTTATTCATGTCCGCTCCGGGACATAAGGAGGAAGGAAAAACCAATGGTACGCACGAAGTATTTGACAACAGCTGCAAAAAGTTATTTTCTCCACTTTTCAACTTTGCCATCAATTCGGCCGTGAAGCGGTCGATCCAAAAGATCGGATAAACTCGCTTCTTAGCGACTGAAACAGTGGAACTTTAAAAGTGAAAAATTTATTCTTTGACGGAATTGTTCAACACGCAACATATTTTATTGTGGAAGGGGCTCTTACAATTTCTGTTTACTCTCTAGGCAGAAAAACTAAGTTTAATTCAAAGTTGTTGTTTTTGTTTCAAAAATCTGAAAAAAACTGTTGCTTATTTGAAACATTAAGTTTGAGGTATTGAATAAAACAATTTTCTTTTGAAGAACTATCAACAAATCCAACTAGCTAACATTTTTTTTTATTATTTATTAACATTTGGAGAAAAAGAGAGCATTGTCAAAATGTGATTTATCATTTACCTTCTATAGAAAAAAAATATATAAAATATAGAAAAATATTATCTTACATCTTAAATATTATTTTATTACCTCTCACCTTAAATACTACATTGTTAAATGCTCTCTATTATTTAAATATATTATCCTTTATAGTAAAAAAATACTAAAATAGAAAAAATATTACCTTAATACCTTAAATATTTCATACTCGTCTAGTGGCTTAGTGGCAGTTTAATGTAGACACTGTTTCAAAAGACGAGGAGGCTCAATGGCATTTGTGATGCTCAGCATCTTTCCTCGTTAGTCGGATTACCTGGTGGGAGTTTTCTGGGTTTTCTCCCATACGATACGCAAAAGTTCCCCCTAAAAGTCCTCTCGGAAGGCATTGCCCTCCTTCAGCTTCACGGAGGAAAGACTTCTACCTACGGGTGCTCCATCACAACAGAAGCTGCCCCTTTCTTTTCATCCACGAGTAGACTTCTCATGGGGTGTCCTTCCCGCGCTGTCGGACACTCAGGATTAGTCCCAGAAACACACAATATTGTATATAATTCACAAAATTTAATTTAAACAATAAATGTGTATTAATACCTACGGGTGCTCTATTACAACAGAAGCTGCCCCCTTTTCCCTCCTTCCATGAGATCACACGGGTTCTTGGACTTGGTCTAGATGTTGCTATCTACCAAGTGAGACAAGAAAAAAAAATATTACTTTATTATCTCATACCTAAAATATTCCTCTATTAAATACTATTATTTAAGTTTATTATCTTTTATAGAAAAAAAATAATAGACAAATACCTAATATAGAAAGCAATATTACCTTAATATTGCCTTATTATCTTATACCTTAAAGATATATATATGCTTTTATAGAAAAAATTTAATAGAAAAATTATTTTGTAAAATATAATAGTTACTTAAACGTTGCCTGCTATTTTAATTTATGCTTATAAGCACTATTAATTTATTTATTTCAAGTTTTATTTACTTATTTCTATACTATGCTTTTATTTGCTTATTTATTTATTTCTAGTTTTATTTACTTATTTCTATACTATGCTTTTATTTGCTTATTTATTTATTTATTTTTATTTACTTATTTCTATACTATGCTTTTATTTACTTAATTCTATAGTTTACTATTTTTTTACTTATTTCTGCTTATAAGATAAACACTATTTTGTTAACTGAAGAACAAACTATTCAGAAGTAATAGCTCTTGTCTATACAAAAGCAATATTTATGCAGCACAGTGACACGGCAATACACATACAAATTAAAGATTTAAAACGTGAGTCAATCCAGTAAACATTCAAAACTGGCACGTTCACATCATGACGTCTCGACGTCAGATTTGTTACAGTAATCACAAACATAATTACCTTGTCAGTAACATGCCTTCGAGTCTGAAATGACATAGATATGGAAGTCAGGATTTTGGTCTTAAGTGATTCTCGATTCTAATAATACGAAATGATGTTTAGACATAAACTTCAGAAATACCTACGTAATAATAAGCTTATTGACTAACAGTTGTGTTTTTATTCAAAAAGTTATAATTGTTTTTCCCTTTCTAATTAGTTCATCCGGAATTGTTCTCTGTATGTTTGCCAATAAAATATTTCTAATGTGGCTTAAATTGCTATTATTTTTTGTTTCTGCAAAGAAAGAATATTTAAATGGTTTTATTAATGTTACGATCCAAGTATGTTTAAAAAAAGGAATTTATTTATATATTTTAAAATTTTTTTAAAATGGAATAGAGTTTATGGTGCAACTGACTCTGAAATACATTCTAAGAATGAAAAAGTCAAGAATAATGTAATTATCTATAAGATTTCAGCTTTTTATTACTTAGGGATGAAAATAGTATATAATTTTTAATTGAATCTTCAGCACTGTCAGTAGTAGTTCGATGTATTTCAAATAGAATTACTAATGTAAAAGGTTTTTCCTGTAATTCCTAATTCACGTTTTCTAGTCAATTAAAGTAAAGTGCTGCTTTCAAGTTTTTAATTCTTCATCGGTAATACGGAGCATAATGTTTTTAAATTTTTAGATAGGTTGTAAGATACATTGTTCTCATAAAATTAATTAAAGATATTATGTATCAAAAATCCCTTTAAGTTTAAAGCAAATTATCTATGATTTGTTGAATATAAAATTGAATCCGACCGACGATCCATAAGTGAATACTGATTGAATTATTTTACATACATATGTACAGTCAACTTTCTTCTGGATCAATGGTTCTTATAAAGGCATCCATGAGTATAGACAGAAAAAAAAAATATTCATTATTTTTATATTCATTGGCTATTAAATAAATCCAGCTTTTCCTTCTCCTATAAAAGCTTTCTATTATTATTTTTATTTGTTACCTTCATTAGAAATAATGAATAGCTTCATGTCATGTAGTTAATGCACTCAATCTTATATGTATTTTGAAATTATAAGTTATTTGCAGTAGCTTGATGCCATTCGATCACAGACTTGTTTTTTATTTTGTTCACTAACGTTTAACATAATATGTAAATTATCTAATAATTTATCAATAGTAATCGTTCAAATAAAAATGGTGAAATCGGAAAGTTTTCAATTATAGGCCTTACAAATATGTGTTATCTATAATATTTTCCATAAATTAAGGTGTAAAATAGTAATAAGTAAAAACCCTGTATATTTATTTTAGTAAAACAGATACAAAGAATGTAATACGTAATAAAGTATAAGGAACATGAAAAAAATTAGTAGGTAGTTATAATTGCTTATAAATTATACCATGCATAATGTGAAAAAATTGGATACGATTAGTCCTAGCATCCATACATCTCATACAGAGATGTGTGGTATTATAATTAATGTGGTCTATGAGATTAGTAAGAAATGAGATCCACTGTTCTTACAAAACTACTTTATGCGACGTAAGGATATTAGTTAGAGAACTGAGAATAGTAACTTGCCTACCTACATCTTTCTAAACATTATCAACAGAATTTAGGTCAGAAGAATAAGCTAGCCGTTTCATGCTGTGTGAGACAAACTTACATGATACTTGTTCTATGTGATCTTCTCCGTCCTGTAGGATGAAATTATCTCGTATTACATCAGTATAAAGGTGCTCATAATTATCATGGGTGTCATTTTATAAGACTTGGGCAGTCATGCTTCTATGCGAATGACATGCGGGTCTGTGCAACAACCAAAGGCATACCACACCAAACACAAATGCTGTCTCTTTCCTATGGATTTTTTTCTTGGATGTTTGCTGAATGATACTGGACAAAAGATTCTCTCCAAATTAAATAATATCTTTATTTTTGCTAGTTAAAATAAAGAGGGCTAGTTAAAATAAAGGTTTTTTTTGCTAGTTAAACATGAACTCATACGAGAAGAAAACAATCTTCAACTGATCTGCAGTACCTATGACATGTTAGCATAAGCATGCCATCTGTAGCAGCATTTCTTTATCTAACTTTTTTTTTGCTTTTATCAACTGTAATTTAATATTGCATTTTTATTTTGTAATTTTTTTATATATTTAAAAATATTCTGAGAGCTTAAGTAAGTCCAAAGAGACATTATTCATTAATCTATTATTTATAGTAGAATAGAGTAGAACTCTATTCTACTATAAAGAATAAAGTTTTATTTACTTCTTTCGGTAAATAGAACTCTACTCTATATAGTTAAAAGAGTACATGGTACAAAAACGATTCAAACCCACTCCACCGTAAAAATTAATTTAGATGACAAAAAATAGTTTTGAAGTGAAATTTAAAAATTCTATTAAAAATATTTAAAAAAAGGGAATTTCAATATAAAATTTCAATTAGTTTTAATTTAATTTATTTCTTTATGGTTGAGGAACAATCATATTTACTAAAATGAATTTTACAATTTAAAATATTTTTACAATGCAAACTACTTAAGTGTAACTACTAAAAACAAACAAAAAACTGAATACATTGTTTTTAAAAATCAAACTATCATTACAAATTATTTATTAAGAAGTAAATATATTAAGTAGAAAGCATTGTGTTAAGAAAAAATTGATAAACTGTAAACATAAAGCCTTTTCTATTACGAGTAGAATTATGTGCAAAGAAATTGAGCTATAAATTATTACTCTATGTTTATTTTTTGAAGTGTATTAAGCTTGTATGAAAATTGCATAAAGGAAAAAATGGTTTGGCCATGCAATTGATGTGTCCATTCATCTTTCCTTTCTTTTTCCATAGTTATAATTTATAATTTTGTTTTCAATTTGTTTTTTGTTTTACTTCATTGTATTATTGATTGCAAACATAAAGTTTGGTTATCATAGATAATATATTACATGAATCAAAGGGCTTGATAAAGGTTTAGTATATTTATCAAGGTATCATTTTGTTTGATATCCTTTCCAAAATTAATAAATAAATAATTTTTTTGAAGTTTTTATTTCAATATTATATATATCTTATTAAGAAAGAATACACAATCTTGTTAGATTGAAGGCCACATTGCTTTCTCGTAATTTTATGGCAAAGCCGTACAAAATAAGAAAACTGTAATATATCATTTATTTCATCTTTATTTAATCTTATTTGCGATCAAGAAAGATATTTTAAAGTAAGTAATTTAGTTTAATGTGCAGCATTGCTTTGATTTCACAATTATTTAAATATATAATTTAAATTTTGCTATCGGCACTTGTAATATAGTTACATTTTATAAACGAATTAATAAATAAAAATAAATTTTAAGCTTTTAGTATTCAAAAATAAATAAAAATAATATGTAAGCTTTTAGTATTCAAAAATAAGTAAAAATAATATATAAGCTTTTAGTATTCAAAAGTAAATAAAAATAATATGTAAGCTTTTAGTATTCAAAAATTTTTTAACATTAATGGCTGAAAAAGTTGGTTTATAGATATATGTTTAACCCGAATGAATTGTACATTATCTAACTACAATAATCAAATACGTTAATAAAATATACTAAGTTTAAAGCTCTGGTGACTGATTGGGCATTTCACAAAATGTTTCCATTCGCGCAAAACTTTCAAACGGTATTGAAGTCAGTGTTATTGTCATATCATTGTTATTATTGTCATGTTAATGTCTTTATCATATTATCGTTCGCAATATTTTTTACATAAGAGTCACAATTCCTTATAATTAGGAAATACTGAATGATATTGAAATTTGAGTTATGTTGTATTTTAAATGTAGCAAAACTTTATCTGAAAATAAAAGCTGTTGAAAAAGGTTTATTTCTTTTGAATGCCAACCATTGAATAGTATCTATGGTCATTTCCTTTTATATATGTTTTGAAATAAGTAATTTTTTACTAACTATCAATTCACAAACAATTAAAATTAAAAAAAAAACTTTCAGTGTAGGTTAATGTTTGGGTTTCATCAACCAACACAACATTCTAAAAAAATATTAAAAAAATTTGAAATAATATCTATTGCAATAATCTGAAATTGCGTCATAGTAAACAAATATTATTGAAATGTATTATAAAATGTAAAGCCCGGAGATTAAAAATAAGTGTTTATATAAATATTTATATGTTTTAATTTATATTCTATGGTTTAATTTAAACAGAATTAATGGCTAAATCTAGATATGGAAGATCTAACTAAGTTATCTGCATTAAAATCTTCATGTTTAACAAGTTTAACTATTTGTAATAAATAAAAAAATATATTTATTGAAATTTTTATGAAATACATTAAAATGCTTAAAAATACATAAAAATGCTTTAGTTTATACTTAAAAATACTTCAGTTATGTTTAATGTATATGCTACGTTTTAGTTTAGATAGAATTAATGATTAAATCTAGATATGGAAGATTTAACTAAGGTATCTGAGTTAAAATCATCATCTTTAACGAATTTAACTATTTGTAATAAATAAAAATATATATATTTATTGAAATTCTTATGAAATACATAAAAATACTTTAGTTTATACTTAAAAATACTTTAGTTATGTTTTAATTTATGTTTTACGGTTTAATTTAGATAGAATTAATTATTAAAACTAGATATGGAAGATTTAACTAAGGCATCTGAGTTAAAATCATCATTTTTAATAAATTTACCTATTTGTAATAAATAAAAATATATATTTATTGAAACTTTTATGAAACACATAAAAGTGCTTTAGCTCTACGATGGAAATATTGGAATCAATTGAGACAAAGTGCAGAAATTTATACTTCACATTTTTCACCAACTGATTTTGAAACGGAGACGTGGCATGCTTATCCATCAGGCCTCAACTGCAGATTTTTAAGATTTGACTTTATATTACATCAGAAATCACTTAAGTGTCAAAAACAATCTTTTCAAAAATAAAAATCAAGCGAAAGTTTTAAAACCAAAATAACTGTGAAGAATTGTTTCTTCTTGCTGTATATATTCTTCACCTTCACACCAATAAGCGATTTTGATGCATGAGGAAAATAGTTAAAACAAAATCACATTTTTTATTTCATTTTTAAAATTCCTTTCACTATTAATATTTTCTTAAACCTTTCAAAAACAGAGATTTGTTTACTTTTTATCTTATGAAACTTATTGCCTTTTTAAAATGAAAATATTTTTCTTATTTTTATGTTTTATTGTTGTTTATCAGTAAACTTTTTTCTAATGTTCGTCTTTTTAATGGATCCTACTTTACTTTTATTAAATTGAAAGCGTTTAATTGATTGCATTTCATTATTAATATTTTCTTATATCATTCAAAACAGAGATTCGTTTACTTTTTACCTTATGAAACCTTTTATCTTTTTGAATTGAAAACACTTTATTTCTTTATCTTTTATATTTATTAACCTTTTATCTTTTTTTTTAAATATTTATCTTATTGTTGGAACCTATTTTCTTTTTTTTAATTGAAAGTGTTTTACTACTAATATTTCTTTATACATTTCAAAACAGGGATTTGTTTACTTTTTACCTTATGAACCTTTTTATCTTTTTAAACTAAAAATATTTTACTTTTTCATCTTTTATAGTTATATATCTTTTATCTTTTTTTTTTAAAATATTTATCTTATTGTCATTATAAGACAATGATATCTTATAGTCATTATTTTTACTTTATTTATTCACTTTTTTTAATTGAAAGCGCTAAATTATTAATATCTCCTTAAGCATTTCAAAACAGAGATTTGTTTACTATTTACCTTATGAAACTTTTGACCATTTTGAATTGAAAACACTCTGTTTTTTCTTCTCTTGTTTCTTTTTCTTCTCTTTCTCTGTTTTTTCTTCTCTTTTCTTCTCTTTTATCTTCTTTTTTAATGTTTATCTTTTTTGTTGGAATCTACTTTTAAGTGAAAGCTTTCAAATGATAGTGTTTCTCTATTAATATTTCCTTAAGCCTTTCAAAAACAGAGATTTGTTTCTTTTTTTTCTTATGAAATTTTTTGCCTTTTTTAAAATGAAAATATTTTATTTATTTTTATGTTTAATGTTGTTTAACATTATTCTTTTTTTAATGTTTATATTTTTAATGGAACCTACTTTACCTTTTTTAATTGAAAGCGTTTAATTAATTGCATTTATTATTAATATTTCCTTATACATTTCAAAACTGAGATTTGTTTACTTTTTACCTTATGAAACTTTTTACCATTTGAATGAAAACGTTTTATTTCTTTATCTTTTATAAATATGTATCTTACTGTTGGAGGACCTGAATGGCCGAGTGGCTAGCGCTCTGGCGCTCGGTACCACAGGTTTCGGGTTCGAGTCCCGGCGGTGCCATGGTTGTTTGTAGTGGTTCGGAATTCCCTTTAAAAAGTAGTCCCGGTCTAATAGGATCGTATAGCGTTGCGGGGGCATTGTTACTCCGCGTCCGTGGCTTATCGTCAAGTTACATGCGCCTCCTGGGTAATGCAAAGTGAGTACGTCTGTGCAGCACTTGCCTTAAGGCATCCAACACCAAGGTGTCTGTTTGCCAGCTGCATTAGAAAAAAAAAAAAAAAAATCTTACTGTTGGAACCTATTTTTTTTTTTTTTTTTAAATTGAAAGTTTTTCACTATTAATATTTCCGTATACCTTTCAAAATTGAGATTTGTTTACTTTTTACCTTATGAATTTTTGTTTCTTTTTTGAATTGAAAACATTTTATTTTTGTAACTTCTATAGTTATTGAACTTTTATGTTCATTTAATTATTTATCTTATTATTAGAACCTATTTTCATTTCTTTAATTGAAAGCGTTTAATTTATTGCGTTTCTCTATTAATATTTCCCTATACCTTTCAAAACAGAGATTTGTTTACTTTTTTCCTTATGAAACTTTTTACCATTTTGAATTGAAAAGATTTTGCTTTTTTTTAATCTTTTATTGTTATTTACCTTTTTATCTTTTTTAATTGTTTATAAATGTTATATTATGTTTTGTTTATGTATGTTCAAAATTACTTTCTCTTTAAAAATTGAAAATAAGTTTATATCTAAAATGAAAACTTCTATATAAACTTATTGCTTCATTTTGAAGCAGCTGGTAAAATAAAAGCAGATACTTTGTCCTATCGAAGTTGAGCATTTGGAAGAACGTTTAACCCATTTGCAGCTGCAAAAAGTTCTTTTCGATGACAGATAATAACAAGTCAATATTTTTATGCACTGAAATGCAGCTGCAAGTAGAACTTGCTGATAAGAATGTTAAAAAGAGAGAATAGCTCTAGTTTTTATTTTTTCATTTGAGTTGTATTGTATTGTGTGATTCGTTTTGTGATAAAAAGAAGAATAAGAGGAGAAAAAGATTTCTAAAGCAAAAAGATTGTCTCATCAAAAAAAAAAAAAAAAAAATTCCAAAGTAGCCGTGACAATTCCAGGATAAAGAAAGAAGATTTAAAGAGATTTTGTGACTCGTTTAGAAAACCAGCCATGCATTCAGATGCTACAATATACCTCATTGGTTTTTTTCAAAGTTATGATTTATATTTTATCAATATGGTAATATGTGAGTTCTAGGATAATAAAATCCCGTTAAGTAAATTCTACCTAATTATTTGTGACTTTCATATGTTATTCATGTTTTAATATTCTCATTTTAGCAGATGCACCATTTAGGATTTGAGCATGCTGCTTAATATTGAGATTTTGTACTTGTTGTGTGATTAAATGATGAAAATAGCTCGAAATACATAAAAACTTACTTTCGATATTATCGTATATTTCCCAATATAAGCTAATTCGTGCATAAGCGGAGAGTATGTTTTCTCATTACCAAAGATCAAAACCTATATATATAAAAACGTTCATTATGTATTGCATTCCATTATTATTTCTAGTGTACGTTTCGTTACTTTTGTGTTAGCCAGGTGTAAATCTCGCCAACATCTGGTTTTTTCGTTTCGGAGACGACACTATAAACCAGCAATGCAAACAAATTTGAAGATAAAACAACTCATTTTCAAAAAGAGAATAAAAATAATTAATTTTTTTTCATAAACTTTAGAAATATAAACTAAAGGTATAAAAACGTGCTTTATTTAGGGATTTTTGGCGATTTATCACTTGCACCCCGCTAATGGAAATGTACCTAGAATGCTTTACAAGTAAAGCCGACACCTCACTTTAAGTTTAAAAGTTCTATTGATTTTTGCACGCATGAAAATATGCGGTATCTATATACGGAAATATACGGTATCTTTTTTATTTGTTATTTTAAAATTGTTAACTAACTAACTAACTCCCTGACACTACAGTCCATGCTGGGCCATGTCCATCAGCCTACTGGCATATTCTGAAACAGGAGATGTTTTATTCTTACAGGGTAGGGTTGTCTCTACGCACAACACTCTACAATCATATGAGACCGGGACCTGCAGTTTAAAGTGGATTCCGAACCACTATAAACATCCATGGCACCGCAAACTCGAAACCTTGGGCACCGAGTGCCAGAGCAAAAATTGTTAATATAAAAACAAAACAAAAAAAATGGAGAGATACGCATAATCGTATAGCAGATCCCTACCTCACTAAGGTTTAACGTTTTAAGCTAAGTTTAACTAAGGTTTTACGTTTTTTAAGTTCTAATAATTTTTGACTTATGCACGGAAATGTACGGTATCTTTTTTTTATTTGTTGTTTAAAAATTGTTAACTAACTAACCCTGGCTCTACAGTCCATGCTGAACCATGCCGGTCTGCCTACTGGCAGATTACGAAACAGGAGTTGTTTTCTGTTTACCTGGTAGGGTTGTCAGCCCTACCCCCAACGCTCTACAGTCATATGAGACCGAGACCTACTGTTTAAAGTAAATTTTGTTTACTGTTTAAAGTTGTTCTGTTTACTGTTGTACTGTTTAAAGTTTTTTTTACATAAAATTGATTGTAATTGTGAAAAAAATCAAATGGTAAATATTTAAATAAATATAATTAAATTAATCTTTGCTTCTTTCGTTTCATATAGTTGTTTAAAAACGTATTGTTTAATTTATTTACTTGCATATCCATTCTTCATTCTTCATTCCAGTGATAACGTTTTTTAACAGAAATATAATAACAAGAGAATTTAGCTAACTGGAAAAAAAAAAAGCCGGAATCCAGGTAAAAGAATATTTTTACTGAACATGAAAATTCCTTTCCTTCGCATTTCTTAAAGTTACGTTTAAGAAATGTAACGGAAAGGAATTTATAATTATTTTACTTTTGTTCCAAGGCAAAGATTAACATATTAATCACAACTCGTAAAAATTGCAAAAGAAAGACTCCTAATGTAAAATGTAAAGCAAGAAACTTTCACATGAAAGAAAATGAGTAAAAAAAAAATTACGCAAAATGCATTTTTTATGCTCGTTTCGCGAAATTATTTGTGCGCTAATTTTTTTTTTTCTTTCAGAAAATCGATTTTTAAGTAAGCAAAATGAGACCTGGATTCGTTTCACATAAGAGCAAATTAGCAGAATATATTCAAATCATTACTTTCTAGAAAATTAAAAAACTTTTTCCCTTCTTTATTACAAAGATGATGAAAGATTTTAGCATCTCTAATCATAAGTTGTCTTTCATAAAGCAAAAGCAACGTGCCGTAATCACTGATCGCTTAGAAACCATGAACAATTCAATGGTGAACCAAAATTGCCTAACAAGAAAGTTAAACAACATCGTTAGTGCTAATGATCTATTCGGACTTACAGATTAAAGCAGCTAATAGATTTTTTGTGTAGTTATAAACTTCCAAGTTACTTCTCTGCGCAATTTGGCAACTGTGATAAATTGAATACGTTATAAGTTGTATATTAATTCATCTTCTCAATTGTTAGAAAAATCTAAAGTTATCTCAAAAATTTAGTAATAGGGCAATTATTTAATTAATTTATTTATAGGGCAAATATTAATTATTATTATTATTAATTTATTTATAGAGCAAATATTGCAAGTTCCACTACCGATTGTGTGGAATACTGGTAAACGGCCAGAATGGATGGATTCAAACAGAGCGACGTAATAGGGAAGGAAGGCATTTTCGGAGGGTTTCAATTTAAAAAAAAAACAATTTAAATTTTTAATAATTAAAATTTTAAATTATATAATATCAAAAGAAAAATTGGATTGAAAAAAAAAATTCAACAATAACTATTATACATATATGTTTACAAACTACTTTGCTCCGCGTATATGCGACTAGCACCTCTAACAAGTAATCGCTTCATCCACTTCCGCTTTCAAAACAGATGTTTATTTTTTCACACCTCCAATAATCGACGCTTGGCCGACGTTCCATAACATGTTTAGGTTTACTAAATAAATGCGGGCAGGAAAGAGAAGCCAAGCGGCGATACAGCGCCAACTCTAGTAGATCACCGAAGTCAAGCATCATTGGGCGCGGTCAGTACTTGGGTGGGTGACCACCTGGGAACACCGCGTGCCGTTGGCAAATTTGGGACCTGAATGGCCGAGTGTCTAGCGCTCTGGCGCTCGGTGCTACAGGTTTCGGGTTCGAATCCCGGCGGTGCCATGGATGTTTGTAGTGGTTCGGAATCCAATTTAAACCATAGGTCCCAGTCTCCTATGACTGTAAGAGCGTCACGGAGCAAAAGTCAGGCTTCTACCTACGGGTGCACCATCACAACAGAAGCTGCTTCCTTTCCCTTCAATCATGAGTACGTATGGGCTCGTGGGCTTGGCCAGCCAAGTGGGATAAGAAACAACAACAACATAGAGATGTTTGCCCCAATTTTATGTTCATTTAGAATGGGGCGATGCTCTCTATTTAATTATTACTCTACGGTGAGAACCTTCAAAATGCCACTCTTATGGGTGTTCATTCAAAGTTGGAGTGAGAAAATGTGAAAACAACGTAATAAGCCCCTGTTGGACGCTTTGAGTAATGCTGAATTTGCTACATATCAGCCGTTCCAGAGCGAATAACCTCAAGTGAAAATGCCCAGGATTCAAAAATAATTTATTAAATTTTGTTGATTATTAAATACAAGTAAAATTATTAATAATGTGTCAAAAGGAGTTAAAATTTTGTCTTATTTATTTCGAAAATTTCCTATTGAACTTCTCTAACTGATTTCATTTTGTCAAATAAATTTTTATGGTTTGTTATTCGTTATTCTGAATTATATTGAAAAAATTGTTTTCAAAAGTTTAAACATTCTTTCGAATAATTTCAACCGTTAAACTTAAAGTGGAAAAAGTTATACATGGAAACTCAAACTAAAGTTATGAACATTCTGATACACTGTTCCTTTCAAAAGAACTTTGTTTTGTAAAGAAAAATAGTAAATTCCATTCCGCTTCTAAGATTCCTTGAAGATTTCCATGCCGATTATCTTCCTGAAGTTTGCCAAATATCATTCATCAATCCGAGTATTCTTCTCGCATTCTTCTTCTTGATGTCAGAAAGTTTGGTATCGACTGTTTTTCTTGTACGCAGTTTTAGAGAGACAACCCTTCAAAATGATTCAGTGTATTTTTAAATTTTGTCATGTCGTTTCTGTGAAATGATATGCATATTTATTTTTAGTTTCTGCAAAGATAGATATACTTGGTTTCTTTAATCTGTTTTTGAAATCCATTTTATTTTTAGTAGGGTTTGGTTTTGGGACCACTAAAAGCTGACAAAGATATATTGATCAATAGGAGAAATATTAGGAGGTTTTATGAACAAAAATGGTTTCTTTGAAAACCTCCTCCATAAATCAATTGTTTAATGTTACATAATTAAACGTTGATTGAAACTACATCAGGTATCAGAAACTTTGATTGAACTGCGTTTATCAATCAATCTTTTAGCGTTTTTTTTAACAGTTTATCAATCAATCAATTTTTTTAACAATCAAGCGTTTTTTTAACAGTTTAACATGACTTTTGTATCGTTTTTCCAAAAAAAAAAAAAAAAAAAAAAAAAAAAATTTTAAATATCAAGTGGTTTTATGAACAAAAATGGTTTCTTTGAATACTTCATCCATAAAGCAGATTATAGACCTTGTTTAATGTTATATAATTAAATTTAGATTCAAACTACTTTAGCTTATGCAAAGATTGGCTTCTTCAATCTGCTTTTGAATTTATCAATTTTTTCTCACTAAGAGAGAGAAAAAGATTGATAAATGCAATAAATAACCTCAAGCAAAATTATGATACATTTTTTTCTCATATGCACTTTTAGAGACTACTTTTCAAAATGATCCAGTGTATTTTTAAAATATTTGGATGTATAGTTTTATTTATTTATTTATTATTATTATTATTATTATTATTATTATTTTGAAGAGACATGTTTATTTCTTTTTGGTTTATGCAAAGAGTGGTTTCTTTAATATGCTGTTACATTCCCTTTTATTTAATAGTTGGGTTTGGTTTTGGAACCACTAAAAACTGACAAAGATATATTGATAATAAACATTTTCTTTTTAACAATTTTTTACTTTTGTATCGTTATTTTCACTAGAAAATTCCTTTTAAATATTAAGGGGTTTTATGAACCGAAATGGTTTCTTTGAAATCCTCCTCCATAAAGCAGGTTATAGGCCTTGTTTAATATTACATAGTTAAATTTTGATTGAAACTGCATCAGGCAAAAATTGACCATAATTTATGAATATTTTTCTCTTTGTCAGAATGTTTGGTATCGACTGAATTTCTTGCACGATTTTTTAGAAACTACTTTTCGAAATGATCCAGTATATTTTCAAAATTTTTGGCGTCGTTTTCTTGAAGAGATATGCTTATTTCTTTTTAGCTTATGCAAATATTGGTTTCTTTAATCTGCTTTTGAATTCCATTTTATTTTTTAGTAGGGCTTGGTTTTGGGACCAGTAAAATCTGACAAAGATATATTGAGCATAAGCGTTTTCTTTTTAACAGTTTCACATGGTTTTTGTATCGTTTCTTCCTGAGAAAATTTATTTAAAATATTAAATGGTTTTATGAACAAAAATTGTTTCCTTGAAAACCTCCTCCCCAAAGCAGATTATAGGCCTTGTTTAATGTTAAGTAATTAAACTATGACTGAAACTGCATAAGATAAAGAATTGACTATATGTATCTATCTTTTTCTCTATGTTAGAAAGTTAGTATTGGAAATTTTCTCATGTGTCCTTTTAGAGACTACTTTTCAAAATGATCCAGTGTATTTTTAAAACTTTTGAAGTTTTTAAAAAAAATTTTTAATTTAATTTTTTTCCTCGAGGAGATATGCTTTTTTTTCTTTTTAGTTTATGCAAAGATTAGTTTCTTCAATCTGCTGTTGAATTCCATTTTATTTCTTAGTAGCGTTTGGCTTTGAGACCACTTGAAACTGACAAAAAATATATTGATCATAAGCATGGCTTTTGTATCGTTTATTCAAAAGAAAATTTATTTAAAATAGTAAGTAGTTTTTTATGAACAAAAATGGTTTCTTTGAAAACCTCCTCCATAAAGCATATTATAAGCCTTGTTTAATGTTATATAACTAAACTATGATTGAAACTGCATCAGTTAAAGAAATGACCATAATTTGTCAATCTTTTTCTCCATGTTAGAAAGTTGAGTATCGAATGTTTTTCTCCTACACACTTTTAGAGACTATTTTTCGAAATTATCCAGTGCATTTTTAAAATTTTTGATGTCGTTTTTTTGTAACAATATGTGTATTTCTTATATATTGGTTCTATATTCTTGGTATAATTTCTGCAAAGTTTGGTTTCTTTAATAGGCTTTTGAATTCATTTGCAATATTAAGTGGTTTTATGAACCAAAATGGTTTCTTCGAAAGCCTCCTCCATAAAGCAGATTATGAGCCTTGTTAAACTATGCTTGAAATTGCATCAGGTAAAGAATTGTTAGAAATGTTAGAAAGTTTATTATTGGATGTTTTTACGAACTTTGAGAGACTACTATTTTTTTAAACGATCCAGTGTATTTTTAAAAATTGTGATGTCATTTCTGAAAAGATATGCGTATTTCTTTTTAGTTCATGCAAAGATTGGTTTTTTCAATATGCTTTTGAATTCCATTTTATTTCTTTATAGGGTTTGGTTTTGGGAGCACTAAAAGCTGACAAAGATATATTGATCATGAACCTTTTCTTTTTAACAGTTTGAAATGACTTTTGTATTGCTTCTTGTGTATAGGCCTTCTTTAATGTTACACAATTAGACCACAATTGAAACTGCATCAGGTAAAGAATTGACCTTAATTTATCAATCGTTTCTCTATGTTAGAAAGTTGTGTAATGTAAGTTAGTATCGAATGTTTTTCTCATACACACTTTTAGAGACTACTTGTCGAAATGATCCAGCAGTGTATTTAACAAATTTTTGGTGACGTTTTTTTGGAGAGAGATTCTTTTTAGTTTATGCAAAGATTGGCTTCTTTAATATGCTTTTGAATTCCATTTTATTTCTTTGTAAGCTTTGGGTTTTGATTAATCAGAAGCAGTCGTACATATATTGATAAAAAAAATTTTTTTCACAGTTTGGTATGGCCTTTATAATGTATCTTTCTAAGAAAATTTATTCTTCTTTTTCTAATAAAATATTAAAATTTCTTATGAACAAAAAATATTTCTTTGAAAAACTCTTGCATAAAACAAATTACAGGCCTAGTTTAATGTTACATAATTAAATTTGAAACAGCTACAGGCAAAGAATTGACTATAATTTATCAAATTCTACTTCGTTAACGAAAATTCCAATTATGTTGTTTTCGTTAAATAACTAAACCATTTATTTTTAGTTTTAGTTATCCCTCAAACGTAGAATAATTTATTTAAAATTTTACTTCTGATTAGTTTGAAAATTTTTATAGCTATTATAAAATTCACATTAATCATCCATTTTTTTAACTGTTATTTAGTACAATTTATTTTCTTTTAAATTTTTTTTAATGTTAGCGTATGTTTTAATAGTAGCGTAAAAAGATTCACAAATTTTAGGCTTACTATATAAGTAAGGAGTCGAATAAAACTTCTACATATTAATTAAAATAATCCATCATAAGTTTCATTTTATTAATTCTGAAGATTTGTTTTCATGTTACTATGTTTGGCAAACCCCCTTTTTTTTAATTAAAAAAAAATTGCTTAGTTTTTTATCATGTAAATATTTAAATATTTTTTACCATGTAATAAAAATTAAATTCAAAATTGTTAATTATGTTATTGTGACTAATCCTCAGTGTCCTGCAGTGCGGGTCGGACATCCCATGAGTAGTCTACTCATGGATGAAGGGAAAGGGGGCAGCATCTGTTGTGATGGAATACCAGTAGGTAGAAGTCTGATTTGGCTCCATGTCGCTGAAGAAGGAGTGCCTTTCGGATGGACTTTTAGGGGGAACTACGCCGCATTTGCATATCGTATGGGGGAAAACCCGAAAAACTCCCACCAGGTAATCTGATTAACGAAACAAGATCCTGAACATCACAAACGCCATCGCATCTCCTCGGTTTTGAAACGGTGTCTACAAAAATGCCGCCAGTTTATTGAACCTCTGCCCTAATGCTCACCAGCGAAGCATGTTACCATTGAGCCACTAGTTGGGCATAGTTGTTAATTAACTTTAATAAGTAATTAACAGCTATTAACAACAACTACTATTACTATAAAAATCGTTTGTAAATCTTAAAGTACTTCGTGTGTTGAGCAGTATATGTATAATACGTATTTTTTATTCAAATTTAATGCTTATTCCCTCTAAAAACATGATTAATTTAATTTAATACGATTTCTTTCAAAAAAGGAGAAAAAGGGAACATTATTTAAATTAAAAGAACTTTTAATATCTAAATGAGAGTTATGTAGAAAAAAAAATATTAGAAACGGAATCAAACAATTGCAACCAAATTGTAAATTATAATATATCTCACATTTCATTCATTCACAGATGTACAGTGGTTTGAAACAAGGTTTTTTTAAGCTCGATTGAGAAAAAATAATTACCTATATTTTCCCTAACTTTTAATTAAACATTTTTTTTCTTCAAATACGTGCAATACATTACTCTTATTTTTATCTGCGATCATCAACAAAATGTTTCATTTCACATGATAAAAGAAAAAAATCTAGAAAAATGGCTATACAATATCTAGAAAGAACACTTAAAAAATGCGTTGAAGGAAAAAGTTAAAAACCCTTAAAGTATTCAATAAATATCGTCTTTTTTGAAAAATTCTTTTTTTAACTGATGTATAATCAAAAATTTATTTCTATATAATTAAGAAATACTTGGTTTTGATTTGTAAATTGATTGTAGCCAAATAAAAAAACAACAGCAGCATAAGTATATTGTTGATACTCTAAACAGGAATTTTAATATTTTCATATTTAAAATTGATTATTAATAATAATAAATAAGCTGTAATAAGCTATATGATAAATATATATTATTTATATATTATAAGCTATAGATATAATATTACTAATAAGTATTTTATTAGTAATACCAATTAAATACTAATATCAGTACGCCCCATTTAGTTCGGCACGTTAGAAGCACAGCCGTTCGGATTATCTAGTATCAATATAGTTTTAACGGGAACACAAAAGATAAATCACTCTAGATAACAAATATATAATAAATATATAACTTAAAATATGTGTTTTCGTTAATAATGTGTTTAGTATTAACGATCGTTCGCTATTAGTTGGTTATGTGTTAAAGACATTAAAATTTTAACATATATTTAATGTGTTTTCGCTCTGTAGACAATAGAATCTCTGATACCTCTGTAGACAATATAAAAATCTGACAAAGAATTTCGGTTTTTTATACAAAATACAAAATCAAAATTCATACATTGAAAAATTTGATTGAATATTCTTGCATTGATGAAGAACACAGGAAAAAAATTATAATATAGTAGTATATAAAACTAGCAGTGACAAACTATTGTATGACTAGAAAAAAATACATATGTTGCTGTTTAAACAAAAGTATCTGATATCGCGCTCTTCTTCAATTAGTTGTTACAAATTATACACAAATTTATGAATTCTACAGATTTATAATATGTTTTACTTTGTACTGAAATGAAAATTGATATTTACAATAAACATTGGGTGAGAATGTTAGCAGCGATATGTCGCAACTTGGCTGTCAAGGTCAAGTCTCGAAACATCACGAACAAATCCAAAGCAAACGGCTCGATCGGTGCCGGATTATAGAAAGTACCGAACAACTGAATGCCGGATTAAAGAGGGCCTATACGGTGAATAAATGTTTTTTTTTTCTTTTCTAATCTTCTATTTAGAGTATTTTTTCCTTATTTTTTTTTAATTTTAATTTTTTCTTCTTTACCCTATAATTTCGAGCAATTACAAAATTATTTTTATTTAGATTTATAAAATTCTAACATTACTTTTTAATTGTGCATGTACTGTATGAATTATTGAAGTGATATCATATTAAATTAAATTTTTAGATTCCATTTAAAGTCACTGTTGCTTCATTTTTTTAAATCACGTATTTCACATTAATTTATAATAAATATAAAAAATAACCTCTTCCCTTTCTACAAAACTAATACTACTATCTTCTCGAAAATTCAATACATGTTTACTTAATGATGCATAATGTCGTAATAAGACGAAAAATAAATCAAATTACGAAGAACATATTTCGTAATGGACGCAACACAAGAATCGGAAATTAATTTTCAGAAACTCGGAAGTGAATATAACATAATTCTCTTTATTTCCTAAAAGAAACCAACTCCCCAAAATCAATACGTCTATAGATAAGTTTTCATAATGATATCAAGTGCGACATCAGTTGTAATGCAATTTAGGAACTCCAAAATTCCCGCCGGAATTTCTCGATACGAAAATTCTACTAATTTTGGTTCTAATGCAAAATAATCAGTAATCCCTCCCCGAAGAATTTGAACGTGAACCGCTATTCCCTAATGTCATCCAACCTATTAACTTATGATACGGATCTGAGTAGAGTTCATTAAGTCGATGTACGCAATTTAATTTATGTCTCTGTTTACGCGAGGGTTACCCAGTGTTGCGATACTGTAACTGGTTACTTAAATTATTTGCTTACTTAAGTACTTTAAGTCCACAAATTCCTCAAGTGCTCACTTTAGTGACAAACTATTCACATAAGGACAATAATTTATTTATATGGGAAATAGAGTAATAAATACCTGTTAATATACAGCCTGTAATAGTTATGGTTGACTTTTAATGATTTGAGAGACAGGTTGTTACTTTATCGGTAGAAATGCTAATCACTTTTCCCCAGACTATAAATTTCCAAACACTTACAAGAATAATAATTCATCATAATAATGATTATTATTATATTTATATTACAAGAACAATAATTTATTTATATATAAATTATAAATATATATACTCATTAAAATATAGCTTACAACATTTATGGTTAACTTTTAATGATTTCTGATACAGATTGTTATTTTATCAGTAAAAAGCAAAACTTTTCTCCAGATTATACATTTTTAAACGCATACAAGAATAATAATTTATAATAATTATTATTATATTTATATTGCAAGAATAATAATTTATTTATATTCAAAATATAATATAATAATAAATACCAATAATAAATAGCCTACAATATTGATGGTTAGCTTTTAATGATTTTTGAGACATTTTGTTGTTTTTCTGAGACTACTTTTTTATTCTGTCGGTTGTAAAATCACTTTTCTTCAGAGATATAAATTTTTAAATGTTTAAAAGAATAATAACTTATAATAATAACAATTATTATTATATTTATATTACAAGGATAATTATTTATATATAAGTTATAATTATTTATTATCATTAATATATAGCCTACAATATTTATGGTTACATTTTAATGATTTCTGAGATTGGTTGTTATTCTATTGTTAGAAAAACAAATCATAATAACTTATCATTATATCAAAATCAAAACAAACTATTATCTCTCTATAAAAATAATATATTTTCTTGAAAAATTCAATATGTGTTTATTTAATGATACATAATGTGGTAATAAGATGAAAAATAAATCAAATTACGAAGAACATATTTCGTAATGGACGCAACACAAGAATCGGAAATTAATTTTCAGAAACTCGGAAGTGAATATAACATAATTCTCTTTATTTCCTAAAAGAAACCAACTCCCCAAAATTAATACGTCTATAGATAAGTTTTCTTAATGTTATCAAGTGCGACATCAGTTGTAATGCAATTTAGGAACTCCAAACTTCCCGTCGGAATTTCTCGAGACGAAAATTCTTCTAATTTGAGTTCTAATGCAAAATAATCAGTAATCCCTCCCCGAAGATTTTGAACGTGAACCGCTATTCCCTAATGTCATTTAATCTATTAACTTATGATAGGGATCTGAGTAGAGTTCATTAAGTCGAATTACGCAATTTAATTTATGTCTCTGTTTACGCGAGGGTTACCCAGTGTTGCGTTACTGTAACTGGTTACTTAAATTATTTGCTGCCTTAAGTATTTTAAGTCCCCAAATTCCTCAAGTGCACACTTTAGTGGCAAACTATTCACATAAGGACAGTAATTTATTTATATGGGAAATATGGTAATAAATACCTGTTAATATACAGCCTGTAATAGTTATGGTTAACTTTTAATGATTTCTGAGACAGCTTATTATTCTGTCGGTAGAAAAATCACTTTTCTCCTATGTATAATTTTCTAGACGGTTACAAGAATAATAATTTATAATAATAAGAATTATTATTATATTTAGTTTACAAGAGTAATAATTTATTTACATAAATATTATAATTATAAATATGCATTAATATATAGCCTACAATATTTATGGTTTTAACTTTAAATGATTTGTGAGATAGGTTGTTATTCTATCGGTAGAACAGAAAATCACTTTTCTGAAGAGTATAAATTTCTAGACGCTTACAAGAATTTTTTTAATGTTTAAAATATTTAACCCTTTCAATTACCCCTTCTTTTTTAACTGATATACATCTAGAGAAAATTTATACTTTGACTGAATATTTACGTTTCAACTTTTCTTGACTATCTTCGAAGATACTTATTTATTGTATTGATTTTTAAAATTCCATTTATTCTTCAAATTTTATAAAATTTAGTGTATAGTTATTTCAAAACTGGGCCAATCAATTACTTAACTGTGGTCTATTCAATTATTCCTTAGAAAACAAAATAAAATTACATCTTGATTCACATAAGACTTCTTAGGATTAAAAGTAATCGGGTTTCATCATTGATATAATTATCTCATAAGTGGAGTATAAATTATCTCTCCCATTTTTCTTTTTGTGGGGTACAATTGTCGTCCCTACTCCCAATGATCATATTAGACCTGCTTGAAAGGGAATCCAATCCACTATAAACATCCATTGCAGCGCCTGGACTTGAACCCAAACCCTGTGGCACTGAACTCCAGAGCACTAGCACTCGGCCATCAGGCCCCGCATGTAAATACTTTAGATATAATTATTTATTTTCAAGATCATAAAATTTCTGGATATTGAAAACTTTTTCTAATGTAGAATGGAAGTTTCAACTGAAAATCGTAACGATCCAAAGATTAAATTAATTTGAAATAAAAAATAATATTCTGAAAATGCATTTAATAAAACTTCAAACGTTCTTTATTATATTTTATTATCGAAATATGAAAATATTTTTTATACTAAAGGATTTTATAAAAATCATAAAATACTACGAAAAAATCGTTTAAATGAAAAAATCATAAAATTAAATTTTCCTACATAAAAAGAGATTAAAACTACTAGTAACAAACTAGCTCTTCCAAAGTATTGAGACGTTTATGTGTGTTTACTGATGTTTTATTACGCATATAATGAGAAATGTATTCTTTAAAATATTTAAACGGATATCTGAAAAAAAAATAATCCTGAGAGATTTCCAATGAAAAATATTTTTGAAAAAAAATTGAGATCTTTTAATTTCAAAGAACGAAAACTTTCTTTTATTGATCCCCGAGAAAGAAACTCCGCGTATTAATAAATGATTAAACACCTGAGGCATTTTCGTTTTAAAGAAGAATAAAATCATCCTCTACGGGAATTATTTCTTTTTTAATTCTCTTTGAAAGCATAAATTTCAAAGGATGACGACATGGTCTCAAGACTTGGCAATTAGGAACCTTAACAAGAGAAATTTATTGCGAAGTATTTCTTTCTGTGAAATTTTGAGAACCTTTTGTGAACTATTAGTTTTTGAAAAAAAATATCACATTTTTATGCGCTGCATGTTATAAATTATTCTTTTGCTATGTATCGCATAATAAATCTTAAATATCAAAGTTCGTCCTCATTATTTAACTTGTTAGTAAAGTAATGAATATTCTGAACATACAGGACTATGTTTTAGATAGACTTTTAATAATGATCTTGGTACAAAACTTTACATTATTTTGAAATACAAAATTAGATTGGTGAAAAATTTTTAAAGTTATAAATTATTATGTTGGGAACACTGAAAGTTATTTCCTTTTATTTTCCTTTTCTTAGCAATAAAAGCAATAAATAAATTTTCTTTAAAAATGTTAAAAGTACAAAATGTTATCCTATGTAAAATAAACATTAATGATTATCAGTTTGAAACATAAATTAATGGCATTGGATAATTTTCTATTGAACACTTATAAATAAAGATAAAAACGGATATGCATTTTTCAAAAAAAGAGTTAAAAATACATAAAATATTAAAAATAAATATTAAAATAAAAATAAATGTTATCCTATCTAAAATGGACATAAATCATTATTAGTTTGAAACAGGAATTAATGGCATTAAATAATTTTCTAATGAATATTTATAAATGAAGCAAAAAAAATGGATATGACTTTTTTTAAAAAAGAATTAAAAATACAAAATTTTATCCTGTATACAATGGATATAAAGGATTATCAGTTTGAAACATGAATTAATGCCATTGGATAATTTCCTATTGAGCATTTATAAATAAAGATAAAAACGGATATGCATTTTTCAAAAAAAGAGTTAAAAATACATAAAATATTAAAAATAAATATTAAAATAAAAATAAATGTTATCCTATCTAAAATGGACATAAATGATTATTAGTTTGAAACAGGAATTAATGGCATTAAATAATTTTCTAATGAATATTTATAAATAAAGGAAAAAAAATGGACATGACTTTTTTTAAAAAAGAATTAAAAATACAAAATTTTATCCTGTATACAATGGATATAAAGGATTATCAGTTTGAAACATGAATTAATGCCATTGGATAATTTCTTATTGAGCATTTATAAATAAAGATAAAAACGGATATGCATTTTTCAAAAAAAAGAGTTAAAAATACATAAAATATTAAAAATAAATATTAAAATAAAAATAAATGTTATCCTATCTAAAATGGACATAAATGATTATTAGTTTGAAACAGGAATTAATGGCATTAAATAATTTTCTAATGAATATTTATAAATAAAGGAAAAAAAAATCGATATGACTTTTTTTAAAAAGAATTAAAAATACAAAATTTTATCCTGTATACAATGGATATAAAGGATTATCAGTTTGAAACATGAATTAATGCCATTGGATAATTTCCTATTGAGCATTTATAAATAAAGATAAAAACGGATATGCATTTTTCAAAAAAAGAGTTAAAAATACATAAAATATTAAAAATAAATATTAAAATAAAAATAAATGTTATCCTATCTAAAATGGACATAAATGATTATTAGTTTGAAACAGGAATTAATGGCATTAAATAATTTTCTAATGAATATTTATAAATAAAGGAAAAAAAATGGATATGACTTTTTTTAAAAAAGAATTAAAAATACAAAATTTTATCCTGTATACAATGGATATAAAGGATTATCAGTTTGAAACATGAATTAATGCCATTGGATAATTTCCTATTGAGCATTTATAAATAAAGATAAAAACGGATATGCATTTTTCAAAAAAGAGTTAAAAATACATAAAATATTAAAAATAAATATTAAAAAATAAATAAAAATAAATGTTATCCTATCTAAAATGGACATAAATGATTATTAGTTTGAAACAGGAATTAATGGCATTAAATAATTTTCTAATAAATATTTATAAATAAAGGAAAAAAATGGATATGACTTTTTTTAAAAAAGAATTAAAAATACAAAATTTTATCCTGTATACAATGGATATAAAGGATTATCAGTTTGAAACATGAATTAATGCCATTGGATAATTTCCTATTGAGCATTTATAAATAAAGATAAAAACGGATATGCATTTTTCAAAAAAAGAGTTAAAAATACATAAAATATTAAAAATAAATATTAAAATAAAAATAAATGTTATCCTATCTAAAATGGACATAAATGATTATTAGTTTGAAACAGGAATTAATGGCATTAAATAATTTTCTAATGAATATTTATAAATAAAGGAAAAAAAAATGGATATGACTTTTTTTAAAAAAGAATTAAAAATACAAAATTTTATCCTGTATACAATGGATATAAAGGATTATCAGTTTGAAACATGAATTAATGCCATTGGATAATTTCCTATTGAGCATTTATAAATAAAGATAAAAAACGGATATGCATTTTCAAAAAAAGAGTTAAAAATACATAAAATATTAAAAATAAATATTAAAATAAAAATAAATGTTATCCTATCTAAAATGGACATAAATGATTATTAGTTTGAAACAGGAATTAATGGCATTAAATAATTTTCTAATGAATATTTATAAATAAAGGAAAAAAAATGGACATGACTTTTTTTAAAAAAGAATTAAAAATACAAAATTTTATCCTGTATACAATGGATATAAAGGATTATGAGTTTGAAACATGAATTAATGCCATTGGATAATTTCCTATTGAGCATTTATAAATAAAGATAAAACGGATATGCATTTTTCAAAAAAAGAGTTAAAAATACATAAAATATTAAAAATAAATATTAAAATAAAAATAAATGTTATCCTATCTAAAATGGACATAAATGATTATTAGTTTGAAACAGGAATTAATGGCATTAAATAATTTTCTAATGAATATTTATAAATAAAGGAAAAAAATGGATATGACTTTTTTTAAAAAAGAATTAAAAATACAAAATTTTATCCTGTATACAATGGATATAAAGGATTATCAGTTTGAAACATGAATTAATGCCATTGGATAATTTCCTATTGAGCATTTATAAATAAAGATAAAAACGGATATGCATTTTTCAAAAAAAGAGTTAAAAATACATAAAATATTAAAAATAAATATTAAAATAAAAATAAATGTTATCCTATCTAAAATGGACATAAATGATTATTAGTTTGAAACAGGAATTAATGGCATTAAATAATTTTCTAATGAATATTTATAAATAAAGGAAAAAAAATGGATATGACTTTTTTAAAAAAGAATTAAAAATACAAAATTTTATCCTGTATACAATGGATATAAAGGATTATCAGTTTGAAACATGAATTAATGCCATTGGATAATTTCCTATTGAGCATTTATAAATAAAGATAAAAACGGATATGCATTTTTCAAAAAAAAAAAGAGTTAAAAATACATAAAATATTAAAAATAAATATTAAAATAAAAATAAATGTTATCCTATCTAAAATGGACATAAATGATTATTAGTTTGAAACAGGAATTAATGGCATTAAATAATTTTCTAATGAATATTTATAAATAAAGGAAAAAAAAATGGATATGACTTTTTTTAAAAAAGAATTAAAAATACAAAATTTTATCCTGTATACAATGGATATAAAGGATTATCAGTTTGAAACATGAAATAATGCCATTGGATAATTTCCTATTGAGCATTTATAAATAAAGATAAAAACGGATATGCATTTTTCAAAAAAAGAGTTAAAAATACATAAAATATTAAAAATAAATATTAAAATAAAAATAAATGTTATCCTATCTAAAATGGACATAAATGATTATTAGTTTGAAACAGGAATTAATGGCATTAAATAATTTTCTAATGAATATTTATAAATGAAGCAAAAAAATGGATATGACTTTTTTTAAAAAAGAATTAAAAATACAAAATTTTATCCTGTGTACAATGGATATAAAGGATTATCAGTTTGAAACATGAATTAATGCCATTGGATAATTTCCTATTGAGCATTTATAAATAAAGATAAAAATGGTTATGCTTAGAGTTAAAAATACAAAATGTTGTCTTATCTAAAATGGACATAATGATTAGCAGTTTGAAACATGAATTAATAAATATTTAAACACCTGAGGCATTTTCGCATTCTCTACGAGAATTATTTTTTTTTTAATTCTCTTTGAAAGCATAAATTTCAAGACTTGGCAATTAGGAAACTTAACAAGAGAAATTTATTGCGAAGTATTTCTTTCTTTGAAATTTTGAGAACCTTTTGTGAACTATTATCTTTTTGAAAAAAAAAAAAATATATGCGCTACATGTTATAAATTATTCTTTTACTATGTATCGCATAATAAATCGTAAATATCAAAGTTCGTGCTCATTATTTAACTTTTTAGTAAGGTAATGAATATTCTGAACATATAGGGATATATGTTTTAGATAGACTTTTAATAATTGGCACAAAACTCTAAATTATGTTGAAATACAAAATTAGATTGGTGAGAATTTTTTTAAAGCTATAAAGTATTATTAAAAGCTATAAAGTTGCAAGTTATTTCCTTTTATTTTCATTTTCTTAGCAATGAAGATAAAAGTGGATATGTATTTTTTAAAAAGAGTTAAAAATACAAATTTTTATCCTATCTAAAATTGGTATTAATGATTAGCAGTTTGAAACATGAATTAATGGCATTGGATAATTTCCTATTGAGCATTAATAAATAAAAACTACAAAAAAGTTGCACGAGTTTCTTCAGTTTTCTAAGAAAATTCTAAAATTTACGCTAAGAAATTATCTAAGGTTATAGAGATTAAATTATTTCGTTTTTGTATTTCAAAATTAGTTTGAATGCATTAATTATTGTAATATCATTCCTTTTCCAGACATTAGTATTATCTATGCGCAATTACGAGGAAAAAAATTTCATTTCATTCTTGGATAGATCAGCATATAGGAAAGGATGTTGAATATTTTTTATGCAGTGTTGCACTTTTTTTTTTATAAAATAACCAAACAAAAAAGTATTAGTTGTCCTTAACTATATTTTATTTCTCCTTAAATCCTTATTTGTAACCATGTTCCATCTACGCAACCATGTTTTCTCCTACGCACTCCAAGAGTGCTCTTTGTGGTGTTCAGAAGAAATCGTCAGTAGGCATCGAGACTCTCATCAGAGAGGACGTATAGCGAGACCGGCTCTGCTGCCTCACAGACGTTTAGTTTATAATTTCTCACTCCGAGAGAAGTTATAGTTAGCAAACTCGTGTGCATAAGTTGAGCTGCAACCTCTCATCTTGAGAGGAAGTATATATCCGAAGTATATTTTACCTGGTATAGGAATTATATATCCGGAGTATATTTTACCTGGTATAGGAAGTATATATCCGGAGTATATTTTACCTGGTATAGGAAGTATATATCCGGAGTATATTTTACCTGGCATAGGAAGTATATATCCGGAGTATATTTTACCTGGTATAGGAAGTATATATCCGGAGTATATTTTACCTGGTATAGGAAGTATATATCCGAGTATATTTTACCTGGTATAGGAAGTATATATCCGGAGTATATTTTACCTGGTATAGGAATTATATATCCGGAGTATATTTTACCTGGTATAGGAAGTATATATCCGGAGTATATTTTACCTGGCATAGGAAGTATATATCCGGAGTATATTTTACCTGGTATAGGAAGTATATCTCGTGCATCCAATGCAAGCATGAATATCTTTATATTCAGCGTAGAAGGGGAATCCTTCCATGAATCTTTAATTATAAATCTATAAATGTGCGGCATGTTGAGTGTTAAATATTGTTTGTAGTTAATCGTGGTGTTTATGTGCTTGCAAATAAAGCTGTGTGTTCTTAAACCAACTCAATCATACCCATACCCAGCTACACAAATAAATGACGAATACAACATATTTTAAACAAGTGTACTTACCGTAATTTTCTGCCTAAAATTGGCGGTTTATATGTTAAAAAAACTTAAGAATTTCGTGATATAAATTACAGGCAGCTACGTACAATCTGAGGACTTTTTTGAAAAGTTCGTAAAAGTCCAATTCTGTAAAATCTCCATGTATTTGGCTTTAAAACATTGAAAGAACTTTGTGTGATAGAAATAGAAATATTCTTCTAGATATAAAAAAACTTAACAGTTGTATTCCCTTGCGTTTTTCCACACATTAGTATTAATTATGACCAATTACGAAGAAAAAATTTCATTTCAGTCTTAAATAGAACAGAATATAGGAAAGGGCAAATGAATATTTGTATGCGTCGTTGAAGGTTTTTTATTTAAAATAGTCAAACAGAAAAGTATTAGCTTTCTTCAAAAATATTTTATTTCTTGTTAAATCCTTCTTTTAAGTAAGTGTATTTACGAAGTTTTTTGCCTATAATCCGTGGATTATATGACAAAAATCTTAAGCATTTCGTGATACGGATTATAAGTCTTTGACTTTTTTCTGACACTTGACTTTTTTTTGAAAGTATCATAAAAGTCCAATTCTATAAAATCCTAATACTTTGTGGCTTAAAAAATTGAACGGACTTTTTGTCAAAGAAAACTAAAGAATCTTCTAGACATAAAGAAACAGAACATATGTGGAAAACAACTGTATTTTTACGAAATTAAACCTTGTGCGACGCTTACTATATCATACATCAATGTGGACTACTGGGTGAAAAATACCTGGAATGAAAATAGATAATTAAAAGCACTTTGTAAAAGATAAATTAATAATGAATTGAGAAATTGATCAAAATTTTCATCTCTCTAATAAACAGGAAGATTATGAATTAATAGAAAAATATCACTTCTTTTGTTTTCACCGTAATTCTTAAATGCATATCTTCTTTCCAGTTTTTACAATCTTAAAATTATAATGTAATTTTTTAACGCTTCTTAAAAATAAAAAAATGGTTTTTTTTAGTTTTTATTCCATCGGTATAAAAACATTATCTTAATGATTTTTTAAGTAGTCTTCTTCAACGACGCAACAACACCATTGTAAACCAAGGCGTCTGCCTACTCGCAAATTCTGAAACAAGAGATGTCAGCCCTACACCTAACTATCGTATTAGATCGTGGCCTACGGTTTAAAATGGATTCCGAACCATCTCGAACTCGAAACCTGTAGCACCGAGAGCGAGGGAACTAATCACTCGACCATCAGGCCATAGGTAAGGCTACTTATCCTAATAAAAAAATAACAGTAATTTCCTGTCTATAAATCTTCGTATTATATATTAAAAATCTTTAGAATTTCGTAGTTATGAATTATTGGCCACTACATACGGTCTGTGTACATTTTTGGAGTTTTATAAAAATATAATTCTATAAATCCAGATCTATCAAGCCCAATTCGATTCATATGGTATGTAAAAAAAAAAAAAAATAAAAAATGGGGCCGAAAATTGCTCAGATTCTTTAAGTAAGTATATTTTCGATAATTTCTGCCTAAAATACATGAATTATACGTTAAAAAACTTAAGAAAATTTGGTATGCATTATAGGCCACGGCTTACTATCTGTGGACATTTTATAGGGAGTTCCGTAAAAGTCCAATTCTATCCATATGGTAGGTCAAAGAACAGTCGTAAGTATCCTGTGAACTATAGAACTTTTATTTTATGGAACCAAAATTCACTTACTGGTATACGCACCGGATTATAGGCAGGGAATTAGAATATTTTTTGTCCAAAGCAATGATATTCTTCCATTCTTTATTTTCAATAATCGAATCTTACTTTGCATAATTATGTGTAATCTTACAATGCTTTATAAAGTTCCTTTTTATTAAAATTCATGCTATCTCGTTTTATTAAATAATATTTAGTAAAATTTAACTTTAATGAAATCTATAAAAAAATTGAAAGTATCGTATCACAGCTTTGAAATTTTGGAACATATCCAAAAATTAAAAAAATATACATTAAAATTTCATAGCAACGAAAATTTGATTTTTATATTAAGTTCAATAAATTTAGTTAAAAACAGGAGCAAGTTGCCCATTTATTACATAACTTTTATTTTTCGGAGCCGAAAATTACACTTACTGGTTATACGACGCTGCAGATTCTTTGAGTATGTATAATTTCTGCCTATAATCCGTGAATTATATGTTAAAAAACTTAAGAATTTTGTGGTACGGATTATAGGCCGCAGCTTATTATCTGTGGACATCTTTTTGGGGAGTTTCGTAAAAGTGTAATTCTATCAAGTTCAAATTTATCTATATAGTAGGTCAAAGAACAGTTGCAAGTATAATTATAGGACTTTTATTTTATGAAAACAAATTTTGTGTACTGGTATACGCAACGGATTATAGGCAGGAAATTACAATGTTTTTTGTCCAAAGCAATGATATTCTTGCATCTTTTTATTTTCAATAATATAATCTTACCACGCAATATTTATATGTAATCTTACAATGTTTTATAAAAATCATTTTTATTAAAATTCATGCAATCTCGTTTTATTAAATAATATTTAGTAAAATTTAACTTCAATGAAATCTATAAAAAATTGAAAGTATCGTATTACAGCTTTGAAATTTTGGAACATATCCAAAAATTAAAAATATATACATTAAAATTTCATAGTAACTAAAATTTCATTTTTATATTAAGTCTAATAAATTTATCTGAAAACTGGCGAAAAAAAGAAATTTATGCATACGAGTAATGTCGTGTCATTCACATTAAATTTCCATATGATAATTTTTCTAAGGAGGCATTCAAAACACGTAGCATTCTAACGAGGTTTATTTATTAATCAATATATGTGCATGTGTTCTTTATGCTGAAAGGTTTTAGAAAATATTCGTTGCTATTCATTAAAAATTGAAGATATATTTATTTATTCAGTTTGAAGAAGTTGAATATTTAGCTTATAAACTAAAGTATAACATACTACTGCACAAATATGTAGAGATTTGTTGAATCTATGATGTAGTATTAGATTAAAAGAAATGTAGGAGTATGAAAAATGAGATATTGAGGAGAAATTCTATGCATATTCACTTAATTAAAAATTAAATTAGATCTTAACACTGGATTCCGTGCGAGTTCTAATTTGATATATTAATTCCTGGTATATTAATTTCCTAATCGACTTTCTAGCTAACTTTATGAAAGTTAGCTAGAAATATCTGAGCTGTTTGGTAAATCCCAGATTAAGCGATATCTTTTTGATTGCTGGAATTCAAATATTGAGTTTTTTTATTGATTTACATGTTACGTAAAATGTTCTTATAAAACATCATACTGTTTCAAGATTAAATTGTTAAAATATTTATGATTCTTTAAAACTCTATAAGGATTCTGATTAGGTAATAACTAATTTTTTTAGATGTTGTAAGTGTTATCTCGATATTTTTAGGTAAAATATACACATTAATTTATTTTGTAAAGTAAGCGATATCTTTTTGATTGCTGAAATTTAAATATTGAGTTTTTTTAATTGTTTTACATGTTACGTAAAATATTCTAATGACACATTTACTGTTTCAACTTAAATTGTTAAAAATTTTATGATTCTTTGAAACTCTACAAGAATTTTGATTGGGTAATAACTAATTTTTTTTTTTTAATGTTGTAAGTATTATCTCGATATTTGTAGGTAAAATATACATTTTAATTTATTTTGTAAACTAAGCAATATATAAGTTAAGCGATATCTTTTTGATTGCTGGAACTTAAATGTTGAATTTTTTTTATTGCTTTACATGTTATGTGAAATATTCTTATGGCACATTATACAGTTTCAAAAATAAATTGTTAAAAATTAATTATTTCTTTAAAACTTTACAAGGATTTTGATTAAGTAATAACCAATTTTTTTAGATGCTGTGTATATTATCTTGATATTTGTATGTAAATCATACATTTTAATTTATTTTGGTAGTAATTGCAATTTAAATTTTCATAATTAATATAGAAATAAATTTAATTCTGCATTGTAATTTAATCTTCTCCTGTAGATCCTTTCATTGCCAAATTTAAAGCATTAAAACGAGCTTCATAGAACTATTTAATACATTCGATTTATAAAAAAAAAACCACGGAGAAACATTCTTTGAAACATTTTAGCAAATATCAATAAAAAATATGTATTCATGTCTCACTTAAAGACATGAATACATATTTGATTGAAACGTTCTCAAAATTAACTTTAAGTTTTGCCTTCTTTGCTTATGGGCTTAAGAATATGTTTAGTAGGTACATTAAATAGATTGATTGTTAAAATTTGAATATGTATAACAACTCTAAAAATACCTTAATTTGAAATACAATATTTATATGATTTTATAAAGCTGAAACATTTCTTCAATCAAAAATTTCTTAAGGAATAATTCGGAATAAAAAAGTTACTTTTGCACGCAGTTAATTTCTCTTATTAGATTAAATTATGTTGAGTAGATACTGTTCACCAATAACACATAAATGTTTGTAAATTAAAAATATTTAGTTAATTAGTAAAATTTTCTTCAGTACATTCATTAATTTGTCTTTTATGCACAATTACATAAAACTATGCTTTTTGTACAGAAAGAATTATTTCAAACATTTATAAAAATAGGAACATTACGCACTACTTCACTTGGGGAATTTACATAGTTCGACTGAATTGTCTGGTTCTCTACGGTAAATGTTTTTGCCCATTTTAGGCTAATTAGACTACAGTTCAACGTGAATTTTAACCAATAACAAACACCCATGCCATAACCAGGATTCAAACCTGAAGCACCAAAGGCCAGAGCTCTAGCCAATTGACCATCAAGCTACTGACTGAATTGTACAAATTTAGATAAATGATTCTTTGAATTGTACAAGGTTCGATACATGATTCTTTAAATTGTACGAAATTCAACACATGATTCTTTGAATTGTACGAAATTCAACACATGATTCTTTGAATTGTACAAGGTTCGATACATGATTATTTGAATTGTACAAGGTTCTATACATGATTATTTGAATTATATAAGTTTCAATACATGATTCTTTGAATTGTTCAGGATTCTTGAATTGTAAAAAGTTCAATTGCTAGGGTATTGCCCCTTTTCACTTGTAAATTTAAACTGAGATCTTTGGTTAGATCATATATTTATTTTGAACCCTAAGCATTCAGGTTAAAATTCCATCGTAAATATGATTTGTATTGAATATCCAACAGCCCTATTTGAAATTCATAAAAAAGACCCCTTTTTTTAAATTTGGCCCAGAATTGAAAATTTTCTTTGACGCGGAATCTATTTCAGCAAAATGTAAAACCCAGGTGTGTAATGCTTCAGGTGGAGAAATCCGAGAACTATTTATTTAAGTTTGATCCCAAGAATCGAGAAAGCAAAATAGAATGTCTGGTAGAATTTTTTTGTGTGTGCGGTGGAATAGAATTCGAAAGATTTAATATTTACAGCACGTTTCCTGTTATTTTAAGGGCTTAGAAAAAATTTTACTAGCATGAAAGAAACTTATCATTTAAGGACAAAAATGTCAAATGATTCTGTTGAATAAATACATTATTACAATGTGAAATGTCTTAAACTGAAGATCAGCAACAATTTTGGCTGCCTGAATTTTGGAATATTTTTTAAGTTTCTTTTTATCTCTATGAAGTTCTGATTGCTTTTTGTATGATTCAAAACGAACTTAAATTCAAAATTATGTAGTATTTCCTGTAAAATATTTTAATGCATTTTTATTTGCATATTTATTTAAAATTCACATCGAAATTACGTTTTAAATTTCTACAAAATATCTTAAAAGTGCATATTTCCCTGTAAATTTTTATAATTACTTGTAAAACAAAGAAAATGTTTGATGTTGAAACAAAAACGTTTCGTGAATTGAAATAAATGGCATAAAGTACCCTTTTCATAAAATTTATTTCACCGAAATATATGTCTTTTATTACAATCACAAAAAAAGCTTATACTTATTTAAATAAATTATTATTTATTTATTATTTAATAATTCAATTATTTACACAAAACTAGAAAAAAAGGTTCTTCAAGTTTTCAACTTTGTGAATAAATAACATTAAGGAAAACGGGAAAGAAGTTTGTATGCCAATGCCTAGAAAGTTTTATTTTAAAAATTGAAGTAAAAGAAATGTGTTCTTTATATTTATTTCGTAAATTCTAAGTGTGAATCAACGTGTACATATCAATAAGTGTATATTTCCGCGTAAATTTCTATAATTCATTGAAAAACTAAGAACATTTTTGATGTTGAAACACAAATGTTTCATGAATTGAAACAAATGACATGAACTTCCCTTTCCATTAAAATCTATTTTACCGAAATGCATTTCTTTTATTACAACCACAAAAACATTTACACTTATTATTTCAGGAAATTATTATTTAATTATTATGTTATTTACACAAAACTAGAAAAATAGGTTTTCTCAATTTTTCAACTTTTTGAAAAGTAATGAATAACATTTTGGAAAACTGGAAAGAAGCTTGTACATCAATACATATAAAGTTTTATTTTAAAAATTTGAAGTAAAAGAAGTGTGTCCTTTATATTATTTGGTAAATTCTATGTGTGAATCAACGTGTATTGTCAATCAGCGTATATTTCCCTGTAAATTTGTATAATTCACTGAGAATCCAAGAGTATTTTTCAAATTTTTTCAATCAGCGTATATTTTCCTGTAAATTTGTATAATTCACTGAGAATCCAAGAATATTTTTCAAATGTTTTTCAATTTGTATAATTCACTGCATATATTTTTTCATGTTTTTCAATCTATATTTCCCTGTAAATTTGTATAATTCACTGAGAATCCAAGAATATTTTTCATGTTTTTTCAATCCACGTATATTTCCTTGTAAATTTGTATAATTCACTGAGAATCCAAGAATATTTTTCAAATTTGTTCAATCAGCGTATATTTCCCTGTAAATGTTTATAATTCACTGAGAAACCAAGAATATTTTTCATAGTTTTTCTCACTTTCTTAACTTTTTGAACAAAAGTAATGAATAACATTTAGGAATATGGGAATGCAGTTTGCATACCAATGCCTAGAAAAAAAAATGAAGTAAAAGAACTGTGTCCTTTATATTTTTTCGTAAATTTTATGTGTGAATCAACAATGATTCCTACAATAATGATTCCCAAAAATTTAAAATTTTTCTTTTTAATATGTGGTTGATACATAAAAAATTTTAAAACTATTTATTTGATTTTGCTTTATTTGATTTTTTTGATTTTGCTTTATTTGCTTTTGTTTTATTTCATTTTTTTTGTTTTTGTTTTATTGACTGTATATTAATAACTGTTGTATTTGAAAATTTCGTTTTTAATTGAGAGAAAATTTTAGGATTATATCAGTTACCGTATTGAAAAGCTATCGTACAAAAGCTGAAAAATTTGTATGGCTTGAACAACTACATCTAAAATAGACTACCTAGAATTTGCGAGATATTCTATTTCCTTATTCAAACAAATACTAAAAATTCTTGGTGATGGAAAGGTGGGTTTTCTGTTTTATTCATAACTCAACAGATACAAAATGATTCCATGAAACCATGGCTGTATGAATAGCTGGAAGATAAATTCAAAGCCCATAACTCGGCAAAAACGTTTTACTACGGAACTTTATGACATTTTTCGATTGATGTGCATAGTATAAATCTCGTCCCCTGCGATTTAACCCTTTCCTAAACGACGTAAAGAAAATCTTATTTTTTAAATATATTCTCGTAAAATGGGGTTTGGTAGTTCCATGGTAAACGTTGAAATAGTATGAGATCCATACGTTGCTTGCAATGGATAAAAAAAACATTGATATTCCAGTCTTTAAGTTGTTGGTTTATTGAAACTCAGTTTTGCCATTCAGGTTTCTGAAGATACATTACCTCATTACTCACATGTCAGAAGAAAATAGACCCCGGAAACAAGTATCACAAGTAAACATGGTATTTTCTTTGAGATTCAAGATTCAAAAATTTCTTTCTGTCAACCACTATATTCTTTATTAATCTTCCGTTTTCTGGCAATATTAGCATGCAGTGAAAATCTATTCCTGTCATATGGTTTAACCTGAGGAATAAGGTGATAATGGAAAAAGTACTGTGTGACAAGTAATTATCACTCGAGTACTTTTTAATATATAAATTAATAATAATTATTTTATATTCTAGGGAAATGAATGAAGTAAACCATTGTTTTTAAATGTATTCTCATGAAATAGGGTCTGGTAAATTCATGATGAACGTCAAAATTGTAGTGTTGTTTTGGATGAATAAAAAACACATTATATTCCATTTTTGAAGTTATTGGTTTATGGTATCTCGTTGAAGCTCTGAAGATCTATCACATCATTGATCACGTTTCAAAAAAAAATATATACACCAAAAAGAATCCGGCAGAAAAAACTCAGTTGATTTGTTACAAAGTCCAAGAAAGTGCTTTCTGTTATCAGCTCACAATATTCTTTTCGGTTCTCGTGTTCTTCCAATATTAGTCTTACATTGCCAGTATTAACTTAGATCGCAATGGAACTCCTTTTCTTTTATATCGTTTGATTTCAGGGACTGGGCGAGACGAAAAAACGTACTGTGTTCTCACTCACGTATATTTGAACGAGTTAAGTTTAAAAATTACTCTTCCAAATGCCAGAGAATTGATCTATGAAGTATATAATTGTTTTCAAATATATTCTCATGAAATAGGGATTAATAAATTCATGATGTACCTAAAATTGTACGAGACTCTAATGTTGCTTTGGACGAATAAAAAAACATTGATATTCCAATCACCAAGTTGTTGATTTATGTTAACGGTCACTGATTGATGGTACTGATATATGGTAACGGTCAATTTATACCACCCGCTCACAATTATTTTCGGTTCTTGTCATCTCCCACCATTAGTATTACATTGCTAAGCAATCGTCATATTTCCTGTCATATCGTTGATCTTGAAGAACTGGAAGAGAGAGGAAAAAAGTTACCATTCAAGTAATTTTTAACGAATTAAATTTAATAAATTAAAAATAACTGTTTCAAATGCAAGGGAATTGATCAATGAAACAAATAATTGTCTTCAAATATATTCTCATGAAATAGGGTTTGGTAAATTCATTAAGAACTTAAAATTGCACAAGACTCTAATGCTGCTTTTGATGAATAAAAAAACATTGATATTCCATTCTTGAAATTATTGGTTTATGGTATTCCGTTGAATCTCTAAAGATATATCACATCATTGAGAACGTTTCAAAAATATATAATCCAAAAATAGTTCTGCATTAAAAACTCAATTGATTTTTACGAAGTTCAAAAAAGTTCTTTCTACCATCCGTTCACAATATTCTCGTCGGTTCTCGTGTTCTTCCAGCATTAGCTTTATATTGCTAAGCAACCATCATATTTCCTATTATATCGTTTAGCTTGAGGAACTGGAAGAGAGAGCAAAAAAGTACTGCGTTCCCATTCGTGTATTTTTGAACGAATTAAATTTAATAAATTAAAAATAACTCCTTCAAATGTAAGATTGGTTTGGTTCAGTTTGTGGCTTTGTACACTTTGGAATAATTAAACTGGGACCTACAACTAACCTGAAGCCTTTCAAATATAAGGAATTGATCAAGGAATTAAATAATCGTTTACAAATATATTCTCATGAAATAGGGATTAGTAAAATCATAATGAATGTCAAAATTGTACAAAACTAATGATGTTTTTGATGAACAAAAAAAAATTGTTATTCCATTCTCCGATTTGTTGATTTATGGCAACGGTCACTCATTCTTCCTGTCAGAACTCTGAAGATTTATCACATCATTGATCACGTGTCAAAAAAAATAGACCCCAGAAAGAGTCCGACGGAAAAAACACAGTTGATTTGTGACGAAGTCCAAGAAAGTTCTTTCTGTCACCCGCCCACAATATTCTTCGTCTTCTGCCAATATTAGCAATGCATTGCTAAGCAAACGAATTCTTTTCCTGTCATATCATTTGGTTTCGTGGAAAGAAAAAGAAAATATTGCATAGCAGGAACTTCTCACTCGAGTGTTTCCGAACAAAGTAAATTGAATGAATGAAAAACAGCTTTCACAAATGCAAGGAAATTGGATTTTTCGGAATCGGGTCTCTTCGGAGCAAAAGGCGTCTGAGTTGAGTTTGAGCGATGTGAATCTGAGAGTTGGAAATACTTCAGGGATTGGGAAAAGCATTTACATTAAGTGGCATTTCTTTCTTCATCAGACACACAATATACTTTTGGTGAAGTTAATACATAAAATTTATGTAAGTTTATTAAAATCTTTGACTTCTGTGGTTTGGACGAAATAAGATGTCTCTTCTTTCAATTTGTATAATTTAAGATTGCATGGATGTTATTTTTAAAATCCACACAATTTCGAAATCCTATTTCAGGCATTTCTTTTTGTAATACAAATTGTTTTGACTTTTACAAATTATTTTTTTGCTGCTGCAGTTTGTCATTAATTTCCACATCAAAAGGAATACCATAATTTTTCACAACAAAATTACATTCGTACAGCTTCATGGACTTTTTAAATAAAGAAAAACTTCTCATGGTTTGAGTTACAAATTTTTTTTAACTTAAAGTTATTATATACTGCAAAAAAACCCGTTGCCTCAGTTAATGTTAGGCGTCTTATATTAAATATATATATTTAATATAATATAATATAATATATATATATATATATATATAATTTATTAATAAATTATTACTATATTATTTAAAAATTAATTCTGCTAAAACAACTATTTGGACCTGATGGCCTAGTGACTAGCGCTCGTTGCCTCAGTTTCGAATTCGAGACCCAGCGGTGCCATAGCTGTTTGTGGTGGTTAGGAATCCACTTTAAACAGTAGGTTCCGTTCTAATAAGTCTGTCGCGCTGACAACTCTACACCGTAAAAAGACATCCCCTGACTCGAAATCTGCTAATCGGCAGGCGGCATTAGTCCACCATGGGGCTGTTGCACCAATAAACTCATTAACTTATCTGCGGATAAATTTATTTTTCATTCTATTTTTTTTATTTATAAATAAATGAAATAAATACATAGTAGATTACTTTCCAGTTCTTTTTTTTTTTTTTTTTTCGATCATCTGATGGGCAAGTTATAATGAGTATATGCAACTCGCGGGTAAATTGCAATGAGTATGTACAGCCCGCGGAAAAGTTGCAATGAGTATAAGCGGATTACAAACTTTAAAAGGTGGTGCATGATTGATTTATGTTAATGATTGTTTATCCCACATGCTAATTGTGTTATAAAATAATTCACGAAATTTTTTTACATACAATCATTTGCTGTTAGAATCGTGGCAATCTACTATTGGATCCTTCCATCGGATTTTGCTTTTAATTTAGAGAACGCACGTAAAAGAGTTTTCTCTATAAATAAATGAAATAAATACATAGTACGTTACTTTTCAGTACTTTTTTTCATTCGTCCCATGGGCAAGTTATAATGAGTATATGCAACTCGCGGGTAAATTGCAATGAGCATGTACTGCCCACGGACAAGTTGCAATGAGTATTATGTTGCTCGCGGACATGTTACAATGAGTATTGTGTTATCCACAGGCAATTTTAATGAGTGCATGCCCACGGGAAAGTTAATAAGTATAAGCGGATTACTAACTTCAGAAGGTTGTTCATGATTGATTTCTGTTAATGATATTTTATCCGCAATACTAATTGCTTTCTAAAGTGATTCCCGAAATTTTTTTATTAACAACCATTTGCTGTCTGAATCGTGACAATCTACTATTGGATTCTTCCATCTGTTTTTGTTTTTAATATAGAGAACACTCGTAAAAGATTTTTCTGTTAAGTGTTCTGATGTTAAAAGGAAAAAAATTGTTTTCGGTTATTCTCAATAAAGCATAAACAAGTATTTGTGTCCAGCCATTCGTCTAATATCGATTGCTGCATTGTATCTGGCGCTGAGTTTATGGCGAAAGAAAAAGTCATAAAACATATCTGTAAGCTCAAATGCGAAAAATTGCTTTTCAAATTGGATCCTATTGAACTCGGTGACAAACTTAAGGATCTCTTTTTTTTATTCTTTTGGAGGTCCTTGAAATTTATCAGCTAACAATTCTAGAAAGAATATTTTTTTTCAATGGGAAAAAATTAATCTTTCATACAAAAGTGTGAACTTCATTAAATGAAAAACGCAGTAGTATTTTTTTTAAACGTATTGCAAGAAATATTTGAAATGAAAATACATTCCGTATTTTAACAATTTAATTAAAATCTTTTTTTTACAATAATGACTAGAAAAAGTAATAAAAAATTTATTTCTATGATATGAAATGCAGTATTTCTAAAACCATGTATAAAAAATGATTCTAATTGAAATTGAAGTTTCCAGAATAAATTAAATCTGTTTTTTGAAAATTTCACCATTTTTCAGAATAGTTAAGTGTATAACTATCATTCGTTATAAGTCAATTCAATTTAATTTTCATCGAATAATAAAGATAAATGTTTATATGTGGAACTGGGAAGAAATTTAAGAAAAAATGTATTTTAGGTTCTGATAATCGTTTAAAAACATTTTTTATTTCAACTCTTTAATTTATTAAATACCAATAGTTTTTTCACACTTTAATTTAATTAAATAAACAAACCTTTAGTTTAATTAATATTTATTATAATTTTCAACAACGCTTCAATTTTATAAATTAATTAAATAATTTAATCTATCGAAAAATACATTAACTTATAATCATATTGTATTTTTATAATTATTATTATTATTATTTTTTTTTTTTGAAAATTGTTCACATGCAAAACATGACAATCCATTTCTATGTACTTATTACAATAAAAAAATTAAATAATATATAAACATCAAGTTTTTGGGCTATTGATTACTATATTGATAAGCGAAAATAATCATTAATTATATTGATAAAATAATACATAATTATCTTGATAAAATACTCGATAATTATATTGTTAACGTAATCGATTATTATATTGATAACCGAAAATAATTGATAATTTGATAAGCGAAAATAATCGATAACGAAATTAATAGATCTATAATAAATTGATCGATAATAGATCGATAATAAATTGATAAAATAATCGATTATTATATTGATAAAATAATCGATTATTATATTGTTAAGGGAAAATAATCAATTATTATATTGATAAGAGAAAATAATTGATAATTATATCGATTTTTTATGTTATTTCCGATAAAATATATATTTTATTTTCTTTCTTTGTATTATGATTCACATTTACTAACTGTTTTAAATGGATCCATAATTGAATAATGTAGTATATATTGCTCAAATAATCATTTATAGTAACTTTTAAAAATAGATTGTTATAAATAGTTTTTATTCAATATTCTGAGCTGCCATTGTTACTTTTCCATTTCTCATAATTAAAATGCAAATAGCATATTACAAGCAAGATCTGTTTGATAAAAAATTCAATTTTCTTCAGTTTATTAGTATAATTTCTGAATCCTTCCAACTTTTTTCATGTCAGAAATTATGAATTTTTACCCATCTTTTCATAATTTCTCTTTTCCAAAAACCGCTCATTATTGAAACTCTTTCCACAATTAAAAAAATCACCGAATAAAATATAAAAGATTCCATAGACTGCGATTGATTGTTATAAATAGCTTTTATACAATATTCTGAGCTACCATTGTTAATTTTCCTTTTCTCATATTTCAAACCCAAGCAAAACAGCATGTTACAAACAAAGTATTTAATAAACATTCTAATTTTCTTCAAACGAAAATAGTTTATTAGTTTCATTTCAGAATCCTTCCAACTTTTTCATGTCAGAAATTATGAATTCCTACCCATCTTTTCATAATTCCTCTTTTCCAAAAACCGCTCATTGTTGAAACTCTTTCTACAATTAAAAAACCACCGAATAAAATAAAATAAAAAAAAGATTCCACAGACTGGGGCCTGAAATTAAACATTTCTCCCTGGATTATTTAAAGATGAAAAGCCCCGAGTCCGCAGACCCGTTTCTTTGAAGCTGAAAAGAATAAAAAATGTTTACTTTCACCATTACGCAACTGTGCCAAATTACATCCGCAATCATACGGTAGAAAAAGTTGAAGCAAATACAAAATTAAAGTAAATATGTTGAATATAAGCCCGCTTTTCTTTGTTATTAAGGTATTTAAGTTGTAAATATCTCGGCAGGAAAGAAGATTGGGATGCAGAACGAATTAAAGGCGGCATCACAAAAACGGAAATTAAAGTCCCATTAGATAAGAAATTAAATTTCAAATTTCTTTCAGTTGTGGGGAAAAGTTTATAAAATAAACATGTACAGGGAAAAGAAAAAGATTATTATGCGCGTACAAAGCCCCAGCGTATGAATTAGCATACCTTAAGGGGAAATGAATTGGTCGGAAGCTTTCGGTTAGAATTTTGGTACTGATATTCTTAGAAAAATTCTTTAAAGTCAAAAATAAAAAATCGTATGTTTGATATTACTTTCAAACTGATTGAAAAATATTAAAATTTTCTAAACTTTCATTTCGTTGGACGCGGTTAAAAAATAAAGGTGATATTATATTATAATTTTAAATCTAATAATTTTCTCTAATTATATTGGTTAGAGAAAATAATCGATAATTATATTGATAAGAGAAAATAATCGATAATTATATTGATTAGAGAAAATAATCGATAATTATATTGATAAGAGAAAATAATCGATAATTATATTGATAAGAGAAAAGAATCGATAATTATATTGATTAGAGAAAATAATCGGTAATTATATTAATAAGCGAAAATAATCGATAATTATATTGATAAGACAAAATAATCGATAATTATATCGATTTTATTAAGTTATTCAGGTAAAAAATATATTCCATTTTCTTTTTTTGTATTATGATAGACATTTACTAATTGCTTTAAATGGATCTATAGCTGAATAATATAATGCATATTAATCAAATAATTATTAACAGTAACTTTTAAAAGTAGATTATTATAAATAGTTTTTAATTTAATATTCAGAGCTGCCATTGTTATTTTTCCTTTTCTCATAATTAAAATGCAAACAGCATATTACAAACAAAACGTATGATAAGAAATTCTAATTTCCTTAAAAAAAACCAGTTTATTAGTTTAATTTCAGAATCCTTCCAACTTTTTTCATGTCAGAAATTATGAATTTCTATCCATCTTTTCATAATTCCTCTTTTCCAAAAACCGCTTATTGTTGAAACTCTTTCAACAATTAAAAAACCACCGAATAAAATATAAAATAAAAAAGATTCTATCGACTGCGGCCTGAAATTAAACATTTTTCCCTGGATTATTTAAAGATGAAAAGCCCGAGTCCACAGAGTTTCTTTGAAGCTGAAAAGAATAAAAACTGTTTACTTTCACCATTATGCAACTGTGCCAAATTACATCCGCAATCATACGGTAGAAAAAGTTGAAGCAAATACAAAATGAAAGTAAATATGTTGAATATAAGCCAGCCTTTCTTTGTTATTAAGGTATTTAAGTAGTAAATATCTCGGCAAAAAAGAAGATTGGGATACAGAACGAATTAAAGGCGGCATCACAAAAACGGAAATTAAAGTCCCATTAGATAAGAAATTAAATTTCAAATTTCTTTCGGTTGTGGGAAGAAGTTTATAAAATAAACATGTACAGGGAAAAGAAAAAGATTATTATGCGCGTACAAAGCCCCAACGTATGAATTACCATACCTTAAGGGGAAATGAATTTGTTGGAAGCTTAGAGTTTTGGTACTGATATTCTTAGAAAACTACTTTAAAGTGAAAAAATGTCGTATTTTTGATATTACTTTCAAACTGATTGAAAAATATTAAAATTTTCTAAACTTTCATTTCGTTGGACGCGGTTAAAAAATAAAGTTAAGATTATAATATAATGTTAAATCTTGAAATGAATGAAGATGAATTTCGTATTAATGAATTTTAAATTTGAATTTTGGTATTGATATTCTTAGAAAGATGTTTTAAAGAGAAAAATAAAAAATCGCCATTTTGAAATTACTTTCAAACTGATTGAAAAATATTAAAATTTTCTAAACTTTCATTTCATTCAACGTGGTTAAAAAAGGTTGAGGTTATATTGTAATTTTAAACTATATTTTCTAGTAAAAGTATAAATATTACTTTTAATTCAATTTATTTGATAAAATTGCTCTCTTTCAATAAGTTTTTTTAAAATTATTATTAATTTGTAATTATTAATTTATTAATTATTAAGAGAATATTAATTATAATTATTTTTATTAAATTTGATTTGCATGCCTAAATAAACATTTTACTCAGTAAAAATTAGTTTTCTGTGTTATATTTTACTATGTAAAGCAATTAATCCTTAAATTAAACTCTACTCATACCCCAGCATGCAGAATAGGACAAGTTCAAATCTGTTGATGGCATGCATTGCTGTCACTCCTATCAGAATCGATAAAATTCCTACTAGTGCCACGGATAGTTAAATTTCTTGGTTAGAAGTTTTCCCGGTTTTTCCTGTCAACACTTAAGGGAAGTCACCCTTAAAAGAATACCCCTTCCCTCTTCTCATTGGTGGACTAATCATGGCATACTACGCAGTTGACCATATCTCCCATGTACAAAATAATAATAATAATGTTGATGATGATGATAATGGTGGTGATAATAATAATAATAATAATAATAATGATGATGGTGATAATCGTAATAATAATAATGATTATATAAAACATATTTGAATGAACAAAAAGTATTTATACTAAACATATGTACTTTCTCACATTGCAGTTTATACTGATAGCTGTGAGAAAACAAATTTTTGCAAAACAGACTCCGTATATTAATTGACTATTAATTCATATTGCATTTTTCTTAGTTGAGCTATATTTAAAAGTAACTATTTCCCTTTTATTTAATAATAATAATGATGATGATGATGATAATGATAATATAAAACATATTTGAATGAGTAGAAACTGTTTATACTAAATATACTTACTTTTTCACAATTCAGCTTATAACTCTTAGCTGTGAGAAAAAAAATTGTTTTTACAGTACAGGCTAGATATATTAACTGGCTATTAATTCATATTGAATTTGTCTTAGTTGAGCTATATTTAAAAGTAAATCTTTTCCTTTTATTTAAGCCCTCCAAATGTTAGATGTATTGTTTGCAGCTTGTTAAGAGCCCTATAATAAAGTTAACTGCTTCTTTTAACTTTATGGGACTATTAAGCACAAAATAACTTCCGTGAAGAAGAAACTGTTGCAATAAACAAAGATTCTATGTTAACATCAAACTAAATTTCCTTGCAGTAATGGTAACGTTTTATGTTCTCAGTAGCTACAAAAATGGTTATTGGTCATTAGCGTGTTAAAAGTGCATAAATTGCCGTTCAAACATTACCATTAAAATGCCAGTCACACAAATTTCTGAAATAAACATAGTCTGCCTGGAACACCATTTCATGTTAGCAGTAACAGTGATTAAGTGATTGTTTTATCCTTAATAAAAATGTTTGACAGAACCACGCTAATTTGTTGTATGCATTATGGAGTAATTTAAAAACTTGGGAAAAATCAAAAAGAAAATAGACAAGAAAAGTTTTAGAAACATAATCAGTTTGTATAATAAAGCCAGGATAGCATTCGCTATGTATGTATTTTAAAATGCCTCCTTGTTTATTCCAAAAAAAAAAAATAATAATAATTTAAAAAAATAATTAATTAATTAAAAATTAAAAAATTATTTAATTTAAAAAAACAATTAATAAGCTGCAGCGACTACATTGAAAATCATTAGAATTCACATTGAAATCCTATTTGACAGAATCACACTAATTTGTTGTATACATTATGGAGTAATTTTAAAGTCCAACACATTGCATATATACAGGGCAAAAACTATAGAAAATAAACTCCAGGAAAAATCAAAAAGAGAATAGACAAAGAAATATTTAGAAACACAATCAGTTTATATAACAAATCCAGGATAGCATTCGCTATGTATATATTTTCAAGTGTTTCCTTGTTTGTTCCATCAAAAAAATTTGCTAAACTGAGAGAATTGAATATAAATGTATTCAAGATCCAAAGTTCCCATAAGCCACAGCGACTACATTGAAAATCATTAGAATTCCCATTGAAATCATATTTGACAGAACCACGCTAATTTGTTGCATGCATTCTGGAATCATTTAAGAATCTTACACATTGCATTTATGCACTGCAAAAAACATAGAAAATATAAAAACCTAGGAAAAATCATGAGAATGGACAAGGAAATTTTTAGAAACACAATCAGATTGTATAACACTGCCAGGATAGCATTCTCTATGTATACATTTTCAAGTGTTTCCTTGTTTGTTCCATCAAAAAATTTGCCAAACTGAGAGAATTGAAGATGAATTTATTCCAAATCCAAAACCAAAGTAATCTGCGCCGACTACGTTGAAAATCATTAGACGCGCACAAACATCAAAATCGTAAAGGAAAAAATTTCAGAGTATATACAAAAAGATTATATACAGATATACAAAAAGGGTTCAAAACAAGTCGTCCAGGAAATCAGCAAAGAATCATAAGAAATTATTTATTAATTTGAAAATATAAAAACTCTGGAAAAATCAAGAAGAGAATGGGCAAGGAAAGTTTTAGAAATACGATCAGATTGTATAACAACCAGGATCGCATTCGCTATGTATACATTTTCAAATTCCATCAAAATATTTACCAAACTAAGAGAATTGAAAACGAATTTATTAAAGATCCAAAGTGCCCATAAGCTGCAGAGACTAAGTTGAAAATCATTAGACGTACACAAACATCAAAGGAGTAACGGAAAATATGGGGAAATTAAGTGAAGGGAAAGTTTTTATAAATCAGCAAAGAATTATAAAAAATTAATTATTAATATTCTGAAGATAGCTTAATTAAAGAATACGGATTCTCAGTGCCTTAAGAACCCCGATTTCTGGCTCGCTATATGGCTGGTGAGCAAATTGAAACAAATCGAGGATTCAAAACAAATCGAAGATGGAATCCAAGTGAAACCAAATCGAAGATGGAATCCAAGTGAAACCAAATCGAGCAACTTATTACAATAACATGGAGGAACCAAAATTCCTTCCACCTAGAAACGGTAGGAATAAAACTAACAATACTGTAGTGGTACTGGTATTATAGAAAAATTCAAGTCAGATGACCAGATATGTTCGGTTTATTGCTTGGAAGTCCTATAACATTTAATTAGTAAGATAATAATACCATTAAGAAAGTAAATGGGTGACAGAATATGATGAGTAAATGGTGTGTGAATTTCCATAGTGTGGAAATATATTAGCCACTTCTAGGACATCTTATAACAAGTAATTAACAGTGTAGGAAGATGGATGGGTTGAGGGAAAGTTGAAAATGTAATTTAGAATCTTTTGGAAGAACTATGGGAAAATGTATAAAGTATGATCGATTTAAGGAAACTGTAAACCATAGGAAAATGCTTTTAAGAATAATGTTAAATATAGTGATTGTGAAAATTAAAAATTTGAAAAGTAATATTGAATAATTGTTGTAGGGCTACAGTTACTAATCTGAGTATTCTGAAGTTCTTTTTATGTCGTTATTTAAAAATATTGCTGTTGCAAATAGAAATACTTCTAAGGAATTTATTAATGATGATGTTATTGCATTAGTATATTAATAAATATTATTACATTATTATATTAATTTGCATTTTTTAATGTAAGCTCTATTGAAAAAATATCAGAAGGATTCTAAGAAAATTTGGATGGATAAATGCAATTAGGTCGTCCTTTTTTCTAAAAGCATGTTTGTGCATTAGGCAGTGATATTTTTTTCAGAATAACGTAAGTAAAAAATAGCGAGTAATGAGAAATATTTTGTTCCTTGTGAAATTCCTAAGATTAAGTTTTATATTTTTTGTAAATGTAGTTATTAAAAATGCAGAGATTACACAATTTTGTCTAAAGCTACATTTAAAATATTATGATATTCATGGTAAAGTATAGTTGAAGGTTTTTAAGGGGAAAGCTTGTGAAAGGATTCTTAAACTCAAAAGTATCTATAGATGAAATATTGTTAGAAGAATTATTTAAAAATTCGACAATAGGTTTATTATTATTAATAACCCATGTGTATGAATCTACCATTTTAGAGTTTAAAATGATTTTAAGAAAGTTAAAAAACTATCGCATGTATTTGGAGGAAACAGATGAGACGATAAGCCCTCGAATATTTGTAAAATTTCAGATAAATAGTTACATAAGGAAATTTGATGCAGTGGTTATTGATTTTAATGCATACATATGTACATGTATATTATATTCGATAGATAAAATTTTATCTAATTAATAGCACTTTTTAAGTCTGGCAAAACACAGATGTTAATAATGTATGACATTTTTTTATGATTTTAAATAAAGCGAAAAATATTTTGTAAATGTTAACCTTGAAAAAATTTTAAGATTATAATTATAAAATAATATTTGTTACAAAGAAAAAACATATTCCTGATGTGTTATATGCATCAGTTTTAAATACATCAAATAAATTACTATTTTTAAGGATTGGGCGAAATTACACTTTATATACTAAAATAGAAAAAAATAAAAACTAATATGATCTATGGATCTTAAACTCTTTTTCCAAACAAAATTATGCTGTTCGTTGTACTTACAAACATGATTGTGAATAATTTCTGGCAGAAAAATAAAGACGATGGTAAAATTTAGCCTTATTTGATACATAGTATAATTTTTTCAAGATCTGGAGAGTAAATACTAGAAAATAAAATTTGCGTTCTTATCATAGTTCATAACATACTATTTTAGTTAATTTAAGCTAGTATAAAATCAATTGTTTTTTATTTAAATAACAAAATAATTAATGACATATTTTATAAGTTCTCCAAAAAGCAATATTAATTACAACTTTGCTGTCTGTAACTTGAATTATATTTTTGATTTAAAGTTAAGACCTTTGAGAAAGTTAAAATTAGCTTAACTTTTAATTGGCTTACTTAAAATTTTAATTATGACTACGAGTTATCTAATCTTTAATCTCGTTTTCGAATTATTTATGAGCTAAAATACCAATGACGTGGCAACTGGATGACCTTTGAGGTGTCCTTTATTTTAAAATTAAGTTCATTCATAAATTTTAAATTAACACCAATTATCTATACTCCAGTTTTCTGCAGCCTTGAAGGGGCTTATTTCTAGAAAATCCAATTCAAAAGCACGGAAGGTTAAACCTTATTTAATTAAAAGCTTTGCTCAAACTTCGTCATCAAACTATTTATTGTTTTACTCTCTTATCAGCGGATTTATTTTGCTTGATTGGATGCGATAAAAAACATTTGAATTGCTTATGAAGACGAAGAAAATGAAGATATGAGAATTCACGCCTTTTCCTGGGATATTTTTTCAACCTCAGAATTCTGTTCAAGTTACCTGGTTATCACTGTTCAGAAACTAATCTTGTGCATCCAAATGATGATCGTTAATTATTCATCATTAGATTGTTAACTCAACCATTCAGGAATTGGAAGAAGTGCTTCTAAAACTTCATCAGAGAAAAGAAGAAAGTTATCTTCTCAAACAAAAAGAATCTTTTCCTTCCTTAAGATATCAGGCCGGGCTCTTAAAAATTAATAAGGCTGAAAAGGAAGATATTAATAACTAAAAATAAGTTAAAAAAGAAGGAACACGAATTCAATTAAGTTACAAGCAATTTTTAAGGAAACGGTAAGATAAAAGTAAGAAGTATGCTTTTCTTTTCTGTTTTATTGATTTTAATGGAAATCTTATTAAATGCACCTAATTGTTTGATGTTTTTATTTTTTTACTTAAAAATTTACAGTCAGTTCATGCTGTTCTCAAATTTTTTTAACTATTTTATTTATAATCTGTTTTTGAATCTTCTTTATTTCGAAAAGTAATTGGTTCGTGAAATTTTATTCATGCTTCCTTAACTTCAAAGAAAATTTTTATCATAGATATTCTTTCTGTTCATATTTTTCGTCAATATTTAGAAAGATAAATTAATATCTGCTCCCTTGGTGTTAACGAATAAAATAATTCCAAAATGTTTGGACTGAAGGGTAAACGCGAAAAAAAATATGTTGTTCTCTCTTAACCGTTCCTATACGGACAGACTAATTAATATTTTTCCCACTATCTTAAAAATGAATTAACTTTTATACATTTTTATATGATTATCTACATATGCAAAAAAATTATAGATTCGCTGTTTATGCATGTGTGATGACAGTAGACTATGGGTTTTGTGCTTGATTTGTTGGTCTTGGTCAAACCATTATGTATAAACTTTGAGGGATTTATTACATAAATTATATGGAATGATTTATTATATTTATTTTAATTAAGTAAAAATATTTGAATAATATTTTGATTTTAAGAGTTATGGAGAAAACAACATCAAATGTGTTCTTACCTAAAATACAGGCTTACGAGGTCTGGTAGATAGCATGGAACTATGGAAACGTGGGTTGAAAACCGACTCTAAAACTTCATTGCCTATGCAAAAGATGGGCAAAAAAACGGTTTGTTTAAAAATCATTCCGTTGACCTTGAGTCGGAGAGCTCCAATCCTCTAAGTGCTACATCTTTGATATTCGTTTCAAACTGTTGTGGTAAAATAGAGTGGAGTGTATCAAACTCCATGATTTACTTGCGTTAACACTTTTAGAATCTCGTTTATGTATATAACAGATATGTAGAATCTGCTACATATATGTTAAGCGACCAACAGACAGGCATTTCTGAAACCATCATCTAAAATGCTTAAAGCAATGTCTTTGAGTACAATGGTACCAATTTTAATTATTTATTATTTTAGTATTGTGACAGTACTAAGTTACAATTGCTTTTGAAATAGACATTTCTGAGAATCTATATGTAAAGTATACATGTGTTTAACTTTTCAAACCACGCATACATGTGTTTAACTTTTAACATTTCAAACTTTTTTTATACATGGAAATTTCTCTCACTTAATATTTTAGCTTAAAAGCATGAATAATTTTTTTTTTAAATTGTAATCTTAAAAAATGCGAGTATTATATATTATATAAAAAGAAATATTGTTAAAAATAATTTTGTGATAACATTGCATAAGTTTCAAAGAATGTATTGAATTATAAATAATTATTCTTTAAAAAATTATCATGAAATATTTTTAAGTTTCAAAGTAAAGGTAATATATCTACAAACATATAAACAATCTTTCGTGACTTTTCACTTCTTGTTGCATTACATACAAAAGAAATTGCTTTTTAATCTCGTTTACTACACATATAAATGCAATTTCCATCGATGAAAAACATGTAAGTATTAAATGCAAATTCCGTGGTATGCATATTCTCCATCTATATTCTTAAACTGTTACTTATAAAGCATCAAAACTGAAAATATTAATTGATCACCTTTGATTTCATTTATGTAACTTAAAAATCCTATAGTTTGAACATTTTTCTACAATCTATTTCTAGAAGAATCGTAAGTACAAACAGACTCTATCTGAAAGTCGTTATCTCTTGTGATTTGGATTCAGTAAATGCTATTGGGAATTAGAAATTCCCCATCTATATTCGTGAACAGTTACTTATACAGCATTAACAGTGAAAATATTGATTGATCACCTTTGATTTCAATTATGTAACTTAAAAATTCTACAGTTAGATCAATTTTCTACTATCTGTTTTTAGAAGAATCGTAAGTACAAATAGACTCTATCTGAAAGTCTTTATCTCTTGTAATCTTCTTGCAGTAAATATTATTGGAAATTAGAAATTTCCCATATGTATTGGTAAACAGTTTCTTTTATAATATTAACAATGAAAATGTTTATCTATAGTCTTTGATTTCAATCATGTAACTTAAAAAAGTCTACATTTTTATTAATTTTTTTACTATCCATTTCTAGAAGCATTGTAAATATAAACAGGGTTTACTTTAAAGTTCCTATAATGTATAATCTGGTAGTAGATATCATGGGAAATTAGAAATTTTTAAGGTCCTATAACGATAATAAGTTTATACACCTTAGTAATAAAAAGTTTTTCATTATTTTATATTTTTTTAAATCTTTTGGTGTCGTATATAAAAAAAATGTTAAATCTTTTTTTTCCATTTGGACTTTATTGAACTTCTAATAGGTTCTTGACTTTTCATCAATTTTCTAACTAAAAACAGTTCTACGGTTTTATTAATTTTCTACTATCCATTTCTAGAAGCCACGTAAGTATAAATAGAGTTCAGTTTAAAATCGATGGCTTGTGCAATCTTATTGTAGTAGATGTTATGGGAAATTAGAAAATTTTAAACACAGGTCTTGTAACGATAATAAATTTATACATCTGTAATAAAAAGTTTTTCATTATTTTATATTTTTTGAAATCTTTGCATATTGGATATAAAAAAAATGTTATATTCTTTTTTTCCACTTGAACTTAATTGAACTTCGAATAGGTTCTTGACTTCTCATTAAAATCCGATTTAAAAAAGGTTCTACAATTTTATTAATTTTCTACTATCAATTTCTAGAATCCTCATAAGTATAAATAAGGTTTACTTGAAAGTTCATATTTGTATAATCTTCTTGCAGTAAATGTTGTGAGAAATTAAAAAATTGTATATGAAGGTCTTGTAACAACAATAAGTTTATTAATCTTAGTAATAAAAAAATCCCGTTAGTTTATTTATATATTTTTGGAAAGTTCTTCGTGCCCGATATAAGAAAAATGTCATATCTTTTTTTCCACTGAACTTCATTGAACTTCGAAGAGTTTCTTGACTTTTCATCAAAATTTGTATTAAAAAAGTTCTACTGTTTCAATAATTTTCTACTATCCATTGCTAGAAGATTCATAGGTACAAATACACTTTATATAAATGTCCTCGTCTAACCTTTTTGTAGTAGATGTTGTGGGAAATTTTAAAAAAAATTATGTAGAGGTCTTGTAATGATGATAAGTTTATACATCTTAGTAATAAAAAATTCCCGTTAGATTAACTTTATATTTTTTGGAAAGTTCTTCGTGTCGGATATAAAATAGATTGTCATATCCTTTTTTCCACTTGGTTTTTCATTTAACTTCGAATAGTTCTGACAAATTCCTGAACCATTTTTCTAAAATATCAATAATACTCACATTTCACCGGTAGGATAGGAACAGAGATAAAAAAAAAAGGGATTATTGGATTGAATCGCTGGGTACATGTCCATCTTTCAGAAAATGATTTTCCGCAATTTAGATCTTACGTGATATTTTATATCGTCGCTTTTCATGTTTTGTACTCACCCACTCTGCTGTTTGAAGCCACGTAGGATGTTCAATTACCCGAATGGCGGTGGTAAACGTAGGAAAAGACAACAACAAAAAATTGGGCGAGAGTCATTTTTTGATGAGAGTTCATGTATTGGTTGAACCTTATGCTTCCGATGTCTCTGTCCTTAATAATAACAGAAATTGCAGTTGTTTATACGTGTATGACATGACCAGTGCAGCCGGAATTTTAGTGATATAAAAGATCTTGACATGGCCGCAAGAAGGGGTTGTCGTGGGGAAAAGCACTTTCTTTTCTTTTTACTTTTTAAACCCATTTTCGGACTTTTTTTTCCGCTACGGAGGTTTTATTTTCCTCAATTCCGAGTCAAATGTCACGTCGAGGAACTAAACTAAAAAAAAAAGTTTGGTTTGTGCACTGAAACGGCAAGGTTCAGTAAGTTTGCGAAACTTCTTTCTTTCGCTCTGAAAGATTCGTTTGCGGTGGTCTCATCAGTTTTTTTCCCTTTGTGGTGTTTGCAGATGTTTTTGTTTCTTGTAATTGTATGAAATAAATATTTCAGTGATGAAAATGGAGGTTAGTAGATATTTCTCTGCAAATCAAAAACCTGTTTCAGAGAAATTTGATCACATTTTATCATATATATATTTATTTGTTTGAATTCAATAAATATAATAGAATATATCTGCTGAGCTCCATTTTCATCATTGAAATATTTGATATTTTCATATAGCAAAACAAAATATACAAACATCTCGGAAAAAAAAGCTAATGAGATCGTAGCAAATGTATCTTCAGAGCGAAAAAAGTTTAGCAAACTATATATACTATATAGTCCTTCGGAAAGGATTCCCTAACTTTAGAATGATGTAATTGCGAAACAGTAATAGACAGAAATAGGAATCATGTGGTATGCTGGATAGACAGATGTGGAATTTTAAATAAATGGGTTTTTGAAAAATTAGCTACAAGATTGGCTAATAGACGGCTCTGCAAGCACAGTGAACTTTAAATAGCACTCTGAAATTGCTACTTCTCAGGAGAACATCATGATGCTGATTATAATTCCCAGGTGAACATCATGATACCAGGAGAACATCATGATCCAGAGAACATCATCATGATCAAGGTTTAATGCTTGAAAATACATTGAACCTAGAACCATAGTTGATTGCCAAGTCCTCATATTTCTGCCGACAACTCTTGCAAGAAAAATTCTGCGCCCATGCTAATAAATTCGAATCCTGATAAGTAAAGGTTTTCCTTTCACTCAAGAAACCACGTGCCAAAACTTATTAAACAGATGTCTTCTGAACCATTTCCTGAGAAAACTACTTTTGATCAATTTAGTGAAGATAAGATGTCAGTAGACGTGAAACCATTTCCAACATCCCCCCCCCCTCACCGGCAGATTGCCTCCAGTTACGATGATTGCAGATAAATCCAGATTGTCTCCAGTTGAAATGTAAAATTCCATGACTGAGAAGGTCAAGGATAAAATACAAGAAATTAAAAAAAATTCAAAGGGCAGTTAAAAATTATTAATTACGAAAAGTAATTATCATTTTATTATATGCTAATACTCCTGATATCAATATCTAATTATTTATGCATAATTATAAGCATTTTCATTTATAATTTGTAATACATATAATTAAAAACGCCATTTGTGAAAGAATTAGAATTATAAGCAGCATAAATATAAAATTATAATAATTTTTTTACTTAACATGGGAGAACAATTAAATGAACCAATTCAAAGATTAAAAGAGGAAAACAATGTAGAATCGAGTTCTTTAAAAAAATATTTTTCTTAATAAAATGCATACAAATTATTTCTTTTTTTTATTATATAATTTAAATGAAATTTAATCATATACATTATTTATTAAGTTATATAAAGCGATGTTTTTTTATTGTGAAATTCCTCTATACTGGGAAAAATATAGTATAGTTCGACAACCGATTGTGTAAAATTGGCAAATGGCCAAGTTCGATGGATTCAAACACAATGGTCTTCAACAACAATGTAATTTCGGAAGGATTTTCCTACAATAAAATAATTTTAGTTTTTAATGCTTAAAATTTAAATTATATAATACCAAAAGTAAAATTAGATAAAAAAAATTTCTTCAATAACTGCTAAACATTTTTTTTTTTTCAAAATGCTTCATGCAGTGAATATCTGACTAGCACCCCTAAGAGGTAATCAATTCGTCCATTTCCCCTTTTAAACCGGATGTTTATCTTTCTACGCAGTATTTGGTCGAACTATACAAATCTGGCTAAGTGGATAAATTGAGATACAGCAGCATCAAATGTCAAAGTTGTTAGACAAGACAAAACAAGAATCTGGTTATATTTTCAAAGTTTGAAATGTATTTATACAAATAAAATTGATTGAATTTGAATAAAAATTTCCTTTTCATTGAAATATTTTAATTCAAATTCAAATACGCATTACGAAATGGAATGTTTTGAAATGTCAATAAAAATTTTAACTAACATCACTAGACAGGCAAAATTTAATTAAAAATGTATAAGTTTATAAAGCAAGAGAAAAATAAACTCCGAGAAACTAATCTTGGGGAGCAGACATTTTGTTTTTTCAGATTTTAAGACTCTCAGATTTTACTGCAATATGAATTATACATTTGCAAGAATTTATTCAAAAGTTAATAAGACATAGTCTAGTTACAAAAGAAAGTTAATTATGATTGAAATAAAAAATTGAATTCTGAAATACGTGACAATGCATAAATTTTGCAAAAATGTTCCTATTCCTAATCTTTTCTTTTAAGGCAAATATTTTATACAAGTTTAATCATTTTGTAAATTTTTTTACTTGAATGAGACTTAGACGAATAGTTAGAATCTAATTCATTATAGTTTTAGCGCGCAATAATAATAAATTTCGAGTATTATGTATGTATATACATACATATATATATATATCTTCTTCAATGGCACGACAGCCCCATGCAGGGCAAGGCTTTCTGGCAGACATGAAATGAAACGTAAAATGTTATATTTTTTACGAGCTAGGGTTGCCAGCCCTACGCCCAACAGTCATATTAAGCCGGGGCCTACAGTTTAAAATGGATTCTGAATCACTACAAGCATCCATGTCACTGCCGGAATCGGGACAGAAACCTGCGGCACCCAGCTCCAGAGTGCTAGTTCCATATATATATATGGAGCTACATGTAAATCGTTTGAAATTCTTATTTATATTTATTATTATTTTGAAACTTTATTTTTTTAAATTGTTGTTATGCGTTTTGAATTTTTGTTGTTTGCAAATTTTTAAGAATTTTAAATATTGAATATTTTTATAGGAAAAATTGAATAGATTTTTAAAAGATATAATTATTCAATTGAAAATTTTGATCTGAAATTTAAATATTGTATTGTAATGACATATTTACATTAAATGTTAGGTTATTTGTAGTACGAATAGTTTTAAATGTATAAAGGTAAGAAATAAATGACTCATTTAAATTCAGAACTACCACGAGTAAGAAAAAAATGAAATTTTTGATAAAGCAATATTTTAAAATACATGTTTACAGTAATTTATTTCTATTTCCAAAAGCAAAAGCATTATTGCTTACTTTTAAAATTAAAACTAAAATTAGATTTATCCAATTTTTGCAAAAAGTGAAAATTGTTATTTAGCATAAGAAAACAATACGTCAGGCATAAGAAGAATAAACAATAGAAAAATTCCATGAGTATATTTAGTAATAAATAATTAAATTTTTTTAAATATTTAAAATTTTTAAATTTTTATTATATTTATATTTTTGATATATTTTTAATTATATTTTTAAATAAATAATATTACATATTTATAAATCACAACCACATATTATAGCTACGATAATTGTGTTTAATACTGTGATTATAATTATAAAAGAAGTTTATTTAATAGTTGATTTGGATAAATGAAAATAATACCAAATTGAAATGAAATGAAAACAATGCCAAAATGAAATGAAAGTAATACCAAATTCAAAAGAAATGAAAATAATACCAAAATGAAATGAAAATAATACCAGATTGAAATGTAACGAAAATAATATCAAATAGAATTGAAATGAAAATAATAACAAAAAGGAATGAAAGTAATACTAAAATGGAATGAAAATAATACCAAATAGAATTGAAATGAAAACTACCAAAATGAAATGCAAATAATATCAAATAGAACTGAAATGAAAACAATACCAAAATGAAATGATAGTAATATCAAAATGAAATGAAAGTTACACCAAAATGAAATGAAAATAATACCAGAATGAAATGAAAATAATACCAGAATGAAATGAAAATAATACCAGAATGAAATGAAAATAATACCAAAACGAAATGAAATTATAATAATATCAAAATAGCGATAATGCCCCCCAAAAAAAACCCATTAAACATTGATTCATTCTTTTAAGTTAGCTGAAAACATTACTTTACAGACGTGCTTTAATGCATTGAAAAAGTCGTAAACTAAAAGTAAAGTCCATATTTAAATTGATGTTTGTTTTTTTGCTTTTAAGTAAATCTAAATTAAATTTTTCTAGTTCTATACATTTTAGCAATTTTTTTCCCTCGTCGTAAAGCTTTTAGAAAACCTCGTTGTTTCCTTTAGTTAGTTTCATTAAGTGAAAAAACATTCAATTTTGCTAAAAAATATCCTTTTTAAGGATTTAAGAAAATAAATTTTTTATTCATTTCTTTTTTTACAGGTTTAATTACTTTCATTCTGTTCCTCCCGTTGCCAAAAGAAATTTGAGTTGCCGAGGTCTTGCTTTTCTCTCGACTGAAATTAATTAACCAGCTAATCTTAAAAGGTAAGAATAATTTATAAACTATTAACTATTTTCTTACAAAGGATTAAAACAAACTTCAATCTTGGTTGTGTTAACAAGTAAGAAAATTTTTGCATAGTTTTATTTTTTAATTTTGTTTTTGCATGAATGTATAGTATTTTCGAAAGAAATTACTACATCCTTTTTAGTGTTAAAAAAAATGAGTATTATTTTTTTTCAAAGCAATGTTTTTCACTTTCAAAATTGAATTACACGTACTTTATGATGTAAAGAAGTAATAGAAAAACCTGGATTTTTTTTTTAGCTAGATGAATATTTAGATTTATTAAAAATTTCGAACCAAAAATTAACAACTCAGAAGAGAGATAAATAATGAACGAACTTATTTTGTATCAAACAAAAAAAAAATAATTAAAATTTAACGCGTTTGTTATTTGAAGAAATTCTTTTTGAAGTAAAGAAGTTATTTTACCTTTTACAATATTGAAGTTGTTCTAACTGGAGTTGCGTTAATTTTTTTAAGTACACTTTTATTTGGACAGTATCAAAATATAAAAAATTTGAATTTTAGTGCAGAAAAGTATTTTAAATTTTTTTCTATGTTGCTTTTTAATAATGCATAAATGAAGAATTATAAATTAAAATGTGTCCGTGAGATTCCTACAAAATGCATTAAATTAATTCAAAAGGTTGTTTGAATCTAAATTATTATTATGTTGTATCCATTAAATTCGATGCAAATTGATCTGACGCAATTGCATAGCAATCTATATAGATCTAGAGATCTAGATCTATAATTGCAATTTAGATATAGGAATAAATTGCGAGGACTAGGATGTATTTCTTGCAATTCAGATCAGTTCAGAATAACGAAACTATCTTGCCTTTGGCCTTACTCTAGACTCGGCGAAAGAGGTCTAATTGTCCTGAAACTGTTTTACAACGGTTTCATTACATGAAGAAACCCATGTTCCATGTAGTACACAGATCCTTGACAAGTATAGCGTATCTCTTAATTATTCTTGAAATTGCCTTAGAAGCAAATTGGTCTGTATTTATATATAGTATCATAGAACAAGACATAGTTTTACTCAAATGAGGCAAAAAGATAAACATTTTAGTAGCGGAAGGGGAAGTTTTACGTGTTGGGTTGCTAAGTAGGCATACTCGGCAAAAACAAATTTGAAACAAAGGATTTTAACAATTATGGTGAAATTTTTTTACCTAATTTTTACCATGAATGTAATATAAGTAAAAATTTTCATTATTAAAATTTTAAAGTATTTTGTAATTAAATTCCTCCGAAAATACCTTTCCCTCTTATTATACCGCTCTGTTTCAATATGCCCGATTTAGCCGTTTTCCATTTTCCGCACGATCGGTAATTGTATTTTGTTACTGAAACAGGATTTTTAGCATTCCAGAGTTAATATAATGAAACAGATAAAAGTGTCATTTACATTTAAGCTAAAAATGTTTATTTAATTAGCACTAACGGAAATTTTTGTTATACAAAAAGTAAGCAAATGAACTAAATTACTTTTATCTTGTATAAAAATGCAAAGTTGTAGAAGAAATATCTGCTTAAAATTTAAGACAGTAAAAGAAATACTTATATTTTTAAGAATAAATAAATAAAAATAAAAAAATAAAATTTCACTTAGACTGAATTATTATCTAGACTAATATTAAATGATTTATACAGTTGATAAACCATATTTAGTGCGGTTTATTTTAAATATTTTAAATATCTGTTTGATTATATCTCTGCTCTTAAATTTGATAAATTCTTTATTTTCATATAAAGTATTTTTAAAAACATTATAGGCCTGATTCGTAGCTCATTGTCAACAAGTACCGCTACTAAATAGTAGGCTGGCAACATTTGGAGAAGCTGTTTAAAAAACGAGGAGGCTAGATGGCGTCTATGATGTTCAGTCTCTTGCCTCGTGAGTCGGCAAGTTTGGTGGGAGCCTTCTGGTTTTTCTCCCATGCGTTACATTGACTAATGCTCTGGCCTTTAGTACCACAGGCTTCAGGTTCAAATCGTGGTGGTGAGCAGTGATGCTTATTATTGTTTCGGAATCCGCGTTAAACTGTAGGTCCCGGTCTAATTATCGTAAAGTGGGCAAAAAAAATGAACGTACAGCAACAAATCAGACCAAACCCATACTGTGCGCAAAGGTGGGTTAGTTCCTCCTAAAAGTCCTCCCAGAAGGACTGCTCTACTTCTTCAGCGTCTCAGAGCCAAAACAGACTTCTACCTGCGGGTGCTCAATCAAAACAGAAGCTACCTCTCATTTCCCTCCTTCCATGAGAAAACACGGGTTCTTGGATGTAGATGTTAAGGGGGACAAAGTGGGATAAGAAACAAACAAACAAAAAATTATAGCAAATTTTTCTACATGGGAAGCAATTTTTTTACATTTCATTCATTGAGTTTCTTTGTTTTATAAAACTTTTAAAAAGAAAAACAAATGCTTCCATTTTTATTTATAATTATCGAAATGGGCTCTATTTTTTTTATCCATTATAAATACTTTTTATTTAAAAATCATACATGTTTCTTCTTTGAGTTAATATTTAAACGCTACTTAATATTCCTTTCTTTAATATTCAAAAAAAAATAATAAAAAGTTTATAAATTTAAACTAAAAATAGACAAAAGATCAAAAACTTTCCCTTAAAAGTTTCTTAACTTTCAGAATTGATAAACATGTCCATTTGTTGAGAAAGATGATTTATAGCTGAATCTTACAAAATCATTTATCTTATTTCACATTTTTCCGTTTCTCTAAAAAGTCAAATTTTTTCCCACTTCTAATGGAATTCACGAAATGTTTTAAACAGTTTTTATTTCGCTTCTTTCCCAGCGGCTGCTGAAATTTCGATCTTTTCTTTCTTTTATCAACTGACTTCCAATAAAGAAGGCGCACTGACTCGGTTAAAAGCTTAGTTACACAAGGAGAGCGTATCCACCTCTTTTCTTTTTCTCTCTTCTTGAAATAACAACCTGAAGACATACCACGAAAGGTTTTAAAAAAAGTTAAAGCCATAATTGTATTGAGAAGAAATGTGTTTCGTTTGTTGCGTTCAAGGGATTTGATTCAATTTTTCGATTTGGCTGTGTTTATTTATATATTCGTTTGTACACATATATTGGTGTGAACCGAGAATTATTTTTAATAAATTTTAAAAAAAATTCTGTCAACCATTTTCTTTGATAACATTTTTGAAAAAATCAGCGTCTATGTTTCATATGTTATACTGACATAATAGAGAGTTTTTGCATACCGTACATTAGTTACCGTAGGACGTCCGTTAGCTTTTTCTCCCTAGTGCGCATGCTCAGTTTCTTATGAGCATGCGCGCCAGAGAGAAAAAGCTAACGGACGTCCTACGATAACTAACGTACGGTATGCAAAAACTCTCTAATATCAGATGAATACCTTAATATACACACATTTTTGCTTGGGGCCTGAAGACCGAGTGTGTAGCACACTAGTGCTTGGTGCGACAGGTTTCAAGTTTAAGTTTTGATGTTTGTAGTGCCTCAGAATCCGCTGTAGTCCGTAGGTCCCGGTCTCATATAACTGTAGAACGTCGCGAGTCAAGTCAGAATTCTATCTACGGGTGTTCCATCAAAACAGAAGCTGCCCTCCTTCCCTGAGACCACACGGGTTCTTGGACTTGGTATAGATGTTGCTGCCTACCAAGTGGGATAAGAAACAAACAAAAATTTTATAATAAATATTTTCTAGATGTGAAGAAAATTTTTTTATATTATTCTTTATGTTTCTCTGTTTTATAAAACTTTTAAAAAGAAAAACAAATGTATCGAAATGAGCTCTAGTTTTTTATCCATTTGAAACAATTTTTATTTACAACATGATGAAATTTTTTGTTTCTTCCATTTTCTTTGATAACATTTTTGAAAAAATTAGTGTCTATGTATCGTAAGTGATATTTACGTAATATCAGAGGAATAGTTTAATGTATACGTATTTTTGCTTAGGGTTAGGTGTAGGTGCTACAGGTTTGGGGTTCAAATCCCAGCGCTGCCATGGATGTTTGTAGTGGTTCAGAATCCCCTTTAAGCTGTAGGTCCCGGTCTCATATGACTGTAGAGCATCAAGTAGCCCAATCAGACTTCTACCTACAGGTTCTCCATCACAACAGAAGCTTTCCCCCCTTTCCATCCTTCCATGAGACCACATGGGTGCTTGCATTTGTTCTAGATCTAGCTGTCAACGAAGTGGGATAAGAAACAAATAAACAAAATCGTTATAAAAAATATTTTCTAGATGTTAAGAAACTTTTTTTTAGATTATTCAATGAGTTTCGTTGTTTTATAAACCTTTTAAAAAGATAAACAAATGCTTCCATGTTTATTTATAACTATCGAAATGAACTCTATTTTTTATCCATTATGAACACTTTATTTAAAAATGATGCATTTTTTTCAATTCCTTCTATTAGCTTACACTCCCTATATATATCTTGTTCAAATTTTCAATTGTTAATAAAATACTTTTTTTTCATCCACTCAAGTTCAAATAATTTTTTTTTGAATTTGTAGTGGATGACACTTGATGTTAATACAGTTTTTTCAAATATTAATTCAGTAATTAAATTTAGTTAATTAATTTTAGTTTTTTTAGATTTAAGTTGCATATATCTACCAATAGATGGCGACCGATAAACTAAAAAAATGAATGAAAATTATTTATAAAGGACTTTCTGCAATAGAGTGAAAAAAATGTAGGAATTGAAAAACATTTTATATTACTTGTTTTCTTTGAGTTAATGTTTAAATGTTATTTAATGCTCCTTTCTTTAATATTCAAAAAAATAAAACATTACGAATATTTAAACTAAAAATAGACAAAGGATCAAAACTTTCTCTAAAAAGTTTCTTAACTTTCAGAATTGATAAACATGTCCATTTGTTCAGAAAGATGATTTATGGCTGAATCTTACAAAATCATTTATCTTATTTAACATTTTTCCTTTTTTCTAAAAAGTCACATTTTTTTCCGCTTCTAATGGAATACACGAAATGTTTGAAACAGTTTTTATTTCGTTTCTTTCGCAGCGGCTGCTGAAATTTCGGTCTTTTCTTTCTTCTATCAACGGCCTTCCAATAAAGAAGGCGCACTTAGTCGTTTAAAAGCTCAGTTACACAAGGAGAACACATGAAGCTCTTTCCAATTTCTCTTTTTCTCTTGAAATAGCAACCTGAACACATACCACGAAAGGTTAAAAAAAAGTTAAAGCCATAATTGTATTGAGAAAAAATGTGTTTCGTTTGTTGCGTTCAAGGGATTTGACTTAATTTTTCGATTTTGGGTGCGTTTATGTATATGTTCGTTTGTACAGATATATAGGTGTGAACCGAGAATTATTTTTAACACAATTTTAAACATTTTTCTGTCAACCATTTTCTTCGATAACATTTTTAAGAAATCAACATCTATGAATCTTAGGTTATATTGACATAATATCAGAGGAATAGTTTAATGCAGAGGTGGCCAACCCAAATGATCTTGAGGGCCACTTTGAAAATGCATCATAACTCTGAGGACCGCATATAAAACTATATATCCCCATATTAGAGTTCGCAGAATACTTAAATTATATTCCGCGAACTCATGATGCGCGTTCATCGATTTGCAAAAGCTAAGTGAAAGACCGAAGAAACAAATATCGCACTAGTAAAATAAATATTTTTTAATAACTTTTTTTTTTTTTTTTTCCTTTATATATATATTTCATATATATAAAGGAAATAAAAAAAAACGAAGAACTTTATATATATATATATATTTTATATTTCATTTTTAGAGTTATATATTTCTTTACAATGTGCGTTTAGTATCATTATTATTTTATTATGTTTACATGTAAGAATAATAGTAAATACAATAATAATAACTCATTGTGTTTCAATTTTTCACTCCAAAAATTACGTATCCCCATATAAATTTAATATGGGGATACATAATTTTATATGCGGCGCGAAGAGTTATGATGCATTTCCAAAGTGGCCCGCAAGATCATTTGGGTTGGTCACCCCTGCTGTAGAAGGTATCCCGAACCACCATAATATCCTCAAAACTAGAACTAGTCAATCCTCTAAACTAGTAATATCCTCTAAACTAGAACAAAGTGAACCATGTGATGATATGACGTTCAAAGATAAATCTCGCTACTAACTGATGATCAGAAGGATAAAGTATAGGGTAGACAAAGTCATCTCTATCACTTCTAACGATTTTCGTCTTCAAATTCATCAATCCTTTTCCATCAGAAAAAAACACAAAGAGTATTCAATTTCAATCTTGTGGTTTCTCCACAAAATCATTCCTTTTGAATAACTGTCAAGAGTCTTTTTCAGCTGCTTTTATTTCCTTAACAGACAATTCTCCTTTAAATTTGTCTTTCGGATTTCTAGAATTTTGACAGAAGCGTAATAATAATCGTACCATTTGGAAATATTTAGAAAAATTATATAAGTACCACTTCACAGGAGTAATGGAGTTTTTTAAATTGTTATTTTGTTTATTTTATACTTCAAAATGTCTTCTATATTGATTGTAATGTCAGAAATAGACCAGTGTTTTCAGCTGTTGGAGACCTTTCCACCATAGAAATCTATGGAAATCTTGATCTTCTTTGGTTACAAATATCTGTAAAAAGGTTTTTCTTGTATTTGAAACGACACCAATTTTCTTTTGTCAAAACCTCAAAAGTAGTGAAAGAATTTCTTCTATAAGATTCGGTCCTGTCTTAAAACATTGATTAAATGACAGTGAGTTCTCCTTTCTACAAAGCGTCAAAACCGGTCACACTTTCGTGGCAGTGTTCTCTTTAAACATTACTCTATGGAGTAAATAATGGCAAGAATTTCTTTATTCGTTCTCAGAAATTTCTTTATTGATATTCTCCTTCAACTTTTCTTAAAAGTAAAAATTTTGTTTGCATTTTCCTTCTTTAAGAAACTTTTGGGTAATATTTATGCATCATCTCTCAGCTATGTTTTCAGTCTCTTTCAAAATTTCGTACTCTTCCAACCAAGGAAGTCTAACAACATAACGACTATTTTTATCGTTCTGTGCAGTTAGCAGAAAATTCTAAATGGCATACAGTCATAGTATATAGTCTTTGTTATGGTAGGTTCTCATGCTATATTAGGTTCTCATGATCATACTTTATTTTGTAGGTTCTCATACTATTGTTAGTTCCCATGCTCGTACTTTATTCGGTAGGTTCCATATTATGCATCAATCTTCAAAGTAAATCAATCAAAGTATGCATCAATCTTCTATAAATCCACACTTTTCATCAACAAAGTTTTTAAATGAGCTGTATGCCAATCAGCTATAATTATCTTAGACACTTTTCTCATGTTAACCCACCTAAATAAATTTCCCATGCGACCAAGCTATTGTATAAAGTGTAAATTTTTTCTGCAAGTAATTTGCAGTAGTAAATCTTTCCTTATCAACAATTATGCCAAGACATTATCTCTCTAGTCAGTAAGAAAAATTCTATTTATCCTTAATTTCCTATTGCAAAATCTTCTTTTGGTTGCCGTTTCTCTACAAACGGCTTCTTGATCCAGGACTTGTATACTACAGGAAAAGACTCTTCTTAATGATGCAAGAATAATATCATAAAGATGATTCTCCTTTTTTCTGTTTGAAATCCACTTAATAGAAAATAGATTTTTTTTTCATAGTCAATATTTCCATATTTGTTCTAATATCTTTTGTTCGCCTAGATAATGTCATAATATTGTTTTTTCTATATTATTTATTTACATATTTGTCTCCGTTTTGTTCTAAAAAGATATGTTTACAGCTAAATTTTTTGATAATGTGGTGTAATATTTTTTTCAACTTTTTTATTGCATATTCTACTACATTCTAAACATTCGTTTTAATAAGTTTTAATAATGTCATTTATCACTTAATTTTTTGATAATGCCGTACATTGATTTTTTGTCTTCTTTTATTATTTTCAATTGGTTTATATTATAAGCATTGTTCCAACAAGTTTTATTTCCCCCTTATGTCTATAAACCTCTCTTGTCCTTTTAAAATGCACGAGGAGATTGATCGATGTTTAAATAAAAAATATTATTCAATATTTTATTGCTAAAAGATGAAAGAAAATTTTATCTTGTCGAAATGAATTTTTTCTTAGGTTTTAAACACGCCCACAAAAAAAAAACATATTTAATTTTTTTTTCCCTGTAATATCTTTTTCAACTTTTTTATTGCATGTTCTATTACATTTTAAACATTCGTTCTAATAAGTTTTGATTATGTCATTCATTCACTTAATTTTTTGATAATGTTGTATATTGTTTTTTTTTCTTTCTTTTCAACTTGTTTATACTATAAACATCGTTCCAACTAGTTTTATTTCCCCCTTATCCCTATGAGCCTCTCTTGTCCTTTAAAGTTGCACGAAGAGAATGATTGACGTTTAAATAAAAAATATTTTTCAATATTTTATTGCTGAAAGATGAAAGAAAATTTTATCTGGTCGAAAGGAATTTTTTTGCTTAGGTTTGAAGCGCACAAAAACACAGACATAAGACATATTTAATTTTTTTCCCTGTAATACTTTTTCAGCTTTTTATTGAGTATTCTATTAAATTCTATACATTCGTTCTAATAAGTTTTGATAATGTCATTTATTTACTTAATTTTTTAATAATGTTGTACATTGTCTTTTTTAATCTTTTTTTCTACTTTTCAAATTTTTATTGCATATTCTATTAAATTCTATATATTCGTTCTAAGTTTTGATAATGTCATTTATCCACTTAATTATTTTTTGATAATGTTGTGCATTGTCTTTTTTATCTTTTTTTCTACTTTTCAAATCTTTTATTGCATATTCTATTAAATTCTATATATTCGTTCTAAGTTTTGATAATGTCATTTATCCACTTAATTATTTTTTGATAATGCTGTACATTGTTTTTTGTTCCCTCTTTTCAACTTGTTTATATTATTGCAAAACTCGTTTCATTGCTATTATTTTCCTTGAATGATCAAAAAAAGTTAAGGATTTCTGAGACTCAAATTTATTTCTAAAAAATTTTTAATCATGATTCAAATTAAACTCAGTTTTATTGCGTTTATTTTCTATTTGAGTTATTAATTTTATTTGACATCCAAGATAAATTGCCACTCATCTTGTGTCTCCCAGATTAGCCGCCTGCTTTATCTTACTAATAAATTATTTCTTAAAATGTGTCTTCATTTTTATTTGCTTCTTTCGTTAGACGTCAATTTTAAGAAAAATGAATTATTCATTGAGGGGGTTCTTGACGTAGTAGTTCCCCCTTTTACAATCGAACGTCGTTTACAGGTGTTAGAATAAAAGCCAATTTTATTTTTGAAGTCAGCTTGTGAAAGGTTTTAATCCCTGAAAAAGCAAAACAAAATAACGGGACTTTTTTACTTATTCCTTATCGATAGTATAAACTATATATTGAAAGAATTTTTATATTTTTAATAATTAATTAAATTAATTATTTATATTAATTCAATATTTCAACATTAACTCAACATTTCTGGTATAGGAAATAGAATTTTTAGTGAATATAAAATGGAAATTGAGGCGATTCTTATCTATCTGTGTTCACTTTTGGGAGAAAAATGATACAGTTTTTAATCAAAAAATATTAATTATTATTACATTAAAATCGCGAAACAACGTTTTTCGTGTGGATGTTCTGTATAAAAAAACAATAGATACGGACTACGATGAATACGAGTTAACGTATTACATTATTGATTAGTGTTACTATCCTATGACATACAAATTGATAGAATCGATATATTTGAGTATACAAATATTATATATATATATATAATCCCGTTTTCTCTTCTTGATTTCCCGACCTATAGTTAACAGATTCACTTATTGCACTATTCCACGACCTGAGGCTAGTCTCTGGCCTTTCGTACGAAAGGCTTCAGATTCGAATACTGGCAGTGGCATGGATGTTTGTTAGTGGTTCGGAATCCATAGTAAACTGTAGGTCTCGGTCTAATTAGTCCAAAGTGTGCAAAAAATGACCGTAGAGCGACAAACTAAACCTACTACACCAATCCCTATTAATCATTTTCTTTCTAATGCAGCTGGCAAGCACTTAGACAGTTTGGTCTTGGATGCGTTAAGGCAAGCGCTGCACAGATGTTACTCACTTTGATTTACCCAGAGGGCGCGTGTAACTTGAAGATAAGCCACGGACGCGGAGTAACAATGCCCCCGCAACGTTCCTATTAGGACCAGGACCTACGGTTTAAAGTGGATTCCGAACCACTACAAACACCCATGGCACCGCCGGGAATCGAAACCGATACCTGTGGTACCGAGCGCCAGAGCACTAGCCACTCGGCCATCAGGTCCTCCCTATTAATCTTGAGTTCCACATTTTCTCATGATAGCTTCTTCTACTTTTCTATGATTCATCGTTGGTTTAACATTTATGTTAATGAATTATCTCCAATTCTTTTTCCCTGACTCTGCAAGATTTTAACCAGAATATTTTTAATTATTTGTTTATGATTATATTTGGTCTAACTGCAGACGCTGTATAACTTCCGCAGTTCTTGGACGTGTGCTTTTCTCTCACTTGAACCTCATACTCTTTAAATTCCTTCAATATCTTGTTAATAAACTATAAAATAACTCATGGCTTTTCATTTATCTGCAAAGTCCACTTGGCTCTCGACTACATTTTGAAGTAGATTGCCGGGCTGCCATATATATATATATTGCTTGTTAAACTATATGAACATAAATTATATACTAAACATATCTATTCATTTATTTAAAGTATTGGGTAGTTTAAGCTTGAACATTTCGGAACCAAACAACGAATTTTCAACATTTACAACATTTTTTATCGGTAATTTTATTAGTATGAATAGGATTTTTCAAAGTCTTCAAAATTTTCCTGTACAATCTAAACGGACTGTATTTACATTGTTAAAATGCCAGTTGTATTGGGACCATTGAATTAAAACTATGAATGAGGGAAAATGAACAATGAAGCAATGAGCTTGCACTACATAGATATTGTCAGTAAATCTTTTCGTTTAATGTTCGATACTATGTAAAATACAAATTTTTTTTTTTGGTTATCCATGAATAAATATTATCGTTGCAAAATTGACCAATTTTTTTCCTGTTTACCTGTGATACTAATTAAAATCTTTGAGTTTGAAAAACTAACGTTTTTTCAACAAAATACTTTCTTCTGTATAAAACCTGAAAAAAAAAATTTTTTTTTTTCTATTTTACTGTTTACATAGAAATGTTTACTTTCACCATAATATTTGACGGTTAAAATATGAGAAAAGGTTTCAGTTGAAAATCTTTCTTTCATAAAATGTTAAATTTTTCTATTAATAATAACTGTTTTTTGTATATAAAATACGTTTGATGGATTAATTTAATATAAAATTTGTGGAAGCTTTAGATGTTTGAAAACTTTTTTTCTTTTCGATTAAAGAGTTAATATGTTGCATTTTTTTTTTGTCTTTTAATAGTGTATTTTCTGTTAAATTAAATACTTGGTGAAGAGAGTGCATACTAACTTGCTTGGTGAAAAGTTTAAACTAAATTACAAAGCTAAATTTTTACAAATCATTCTATTTTATCAAAAATAAATTCTCTTCTTAAAAATATTTTAAAAATTTAATTGAGCACTACCAAAGATGCAAATATGGATATTACAAATACCTAAAGCATTTTACAATTTATTAAGAAACTAAGTTAATAGTTTTAATCTCAAACTTTGAAGCTGGGATTTTTTTGATTAAATAAAATGATGACCCTTACAAAATTTAAAATTGAATTTGAAACAATGCCTTATGGAATACTGAGTTGTTTACATCTTTGTTATATTAAGCTGATTGTTATTTACACTTCTTTATTTTATTAGTTATTTATCAATTTCGAAATTATTAATTCACAAAAATTTTAACATGATTATTGTGTTAATTGTCTTTTCATGTTTCACTTTATTAATGTATATTCCCAACTTTTCGTTATTTTATACAGCGTCAATCATTTTTATTCATCATCATTGTCAATCATTTTATTTTATCACTTTTATGGAGGAACAGATGAACTTTCGGCATGAAGCCAAAAAAGGATTCATTAATAGACAACACTGTTTTATTAAATAGATAAACCTATATGTTTCTATGAGAGAAATTTAAAAATAGGCTATATCTATTATAGTTATTCTATAAAGTTAAAAATTCTAAAGTTAATTAAATTCTATAGTTATTCTACAAAGCTTCAATCACTTTTGCTCACCTTTTTCGCCGAGTTCTTTTATAATGGAATAGACTAACTTTCGGCATCAAGTCAATAAAGGATTATTTAATAGACAGTCCTGTTTTATTAAATAGATAAGCCTACATGTTTCTATGAGAACAATTTAAAAATAGGCTATATCTTTACAGGTATCATCAGAATCTTAATTATAATTTTATTTAATCTAAACATTAAGTTTATGACTGTAATTTATAGTATTGCACGGAATTACGATAAAAAAATCATACTTTATAGATTTTTTACGTACTTAAAAATGTTCTGTGTTTTCGTGCAAATTATTTATTTCTAATGGATAAAAAAATTTGATTTCAAATATATTATTATTAATAAATAGGATATTTTTTGTTATTTTAAGCTTGTTACTAATACATCCGAAATGATTAAAAAATGTTGCTTTTGAATTTCTGTTGTATACAACAACAAACTTCAGATTATTTTGGTTGGTTATACTGATGTTTAATATTCATAGCTTCTAAATTTCCTAAAAAAATAAACTTTAAAAAATATGAATACATAATAGCTAAACATTGTTTAATACAAAGAAATTCTTCTTTCTTTAAAATAACCAACCGCCAGCATCTAAAGTACTTTCTGTAGCGTAACGATCGATACAAAAAAAGAAATTGATCCGAAGGAAAATTGGTTAATCTTGCGAAACATAGCCAAAAAAAAAGGAATTTTTTTTCTCAACAGTTGTAAATTTAATTAATTTTTGAAATCGATAAAATATTACTTTCTCGTGCACCCTTGAATTTGATAACCTGAAACAAGCAACGCCAGATATAAGCTCTCGCCTGGAATTTGTAATTAAAGCAAGACAGAAAAGGAAATTCGCATGAGTATAAAGTAACTTTCTTTCTTCACAATAATCATATTACGTTGAAGTTAACTAAAAATAGGCATGAGTCTGTTTCACTCTCACATTTTTAAGTCAAACAGACATTGAGTATATTGGATTGGTTCATTGCACAATCCATCTACATCAGAGATGCACAGATTAGTAAAACCCTAGGGTTCCATGTACTTACTGTAACTTGACAGCAGAATGCACAAAAATAACATGTATCAACATATATATATTAAATATAAATATAACATATATATATATTTAATTTTATACATAATAAAAAATAAGTAATGTAATATAATAAAAAGATGAACAAGAATTTGATAAGGGATATTACATTTTTAGTATTTGGTTCGATATTCGCATTAACGAAATAGTTTTTATTGATCCATTAATTTTTGTTTATCCAATTTTTTTCATATTCATGTCTAAAAATGTTGTTCTCAAATATGTGTTGCTCCAAACAGGTAATAATTGTACTCCCTCTGCCTCATAAAAATAGTAGCATTTGATGCATTTAATTTGCCCCATAATAATAGCAGCAGTTGATGAATTTAATTTGTCACATAATTAAAGTAGCAGTAGATGAATTTAATTTGTCCCATAATAATAGTAGTAGTTGATGTATTTAATTTGTCCCATAATAATAGTAGCAGTTGATGAATTTAATTTGTCTCATAATAGTAGTATAATTTGATGCATTTAATTTGTTCGATAATAATAGTGGCAGTTGATGAATTTAAATTGTCCCAGAATAATAGTAGAAAAAGAAAATAAATATAGAACTCAACATTTATTATCGAAAAATTAAATTAAATTAAACAATAAATCAAAAATATTACTCCTAATTTTTATTTTGAGTGTTCAGATAATTTCTGGATTTTTCAATTATTTCGTTACTGCATTTTAAATTTGTAGGTTGGATCCCTTGTCTGCGAAGCTTTGATTTCCCTACATGCGAGAGCTTAAAATGGATTTTCCTTTTTTCAAAATTCGGATTAATGTAAATTTGGAAGCTTCAATGGCGTGGATTGTTGATCTTACGGTGCCTCTTCGGCTAAGAGGAATACTTATGTATAAGTTTTTCAAGCTTTTCTCCGTAATCTTTGCATTTACGTCCCCAGTTTACGTCCACGTTTTGTTCCAAAAAATCAACATTAACATGAGATTCGTTTTGACAATTATTTTTGAAAAAATTGTTTCAGTTGTTTCAATTGTTTTTATTTTCGGAATTTTTTTACCAAATTTTTGATATGGCCATTCTGTTGCTTTTAATTGTTTTGCAGCTAACGTATTTGCACCTTTTCGTTTTTCTTTTGATGTATCAAGAACTGGAGCATCGCATATATCTTTGTTTAAAAACTTTCTTTTCTTCATCTTACTTTTACTTAGTCTGATTGAACTAAAATACAATTAATTTCGATCAGTGGAGGAAATTAGAAAAATAATTATAACTCATAATAATTATGTTAACCTAAAAATTGAAAGATGTGTCAAAATAAATGATAGATGTCATGAAACATTAATTTTTATTGAATGATTCGCAATTTTGCCCTACAATATAGCTTACAACTGCATTCGCCAAAAATTCCCGTTTAAGTATTCACTTGCTATTGTTATTAAGAGGCAAAGTATTTATTAACAACAACTATATCTACTTTATTGAATTCAATTTTAAAATGGATCAGGTTTTCATCAACAAATATCGTAGAGGTACAATAATTACGTAGATAGTAATGCTACATCCAAATTAGCACTCGATTGACTAAAGTTCTGATATTCTAATCTGCAATAAATTAGAAAATACTGAATAAAATATTCTTCTAATATTCGTTTAAATTTTCATTAAACTAAAGTTGGATTGTGTTTTTCTGTTTTATACTTAAAATAAATATAAATACTCTTCTAATATCATTATAAAAGAATAAAACTCTTTTTTTTTTTGTGAATTGGATATGCAATTACGCGGGCCATGATCTGTGCGTTAGGGTTGGGTGACAAAAAAATGTTGATTAATTTATTAGCGTATATGCGAAAAATGCCTCATCTATGAGTAAAAATTATAACTTCCTACAACGTCATAACTGGCTGCCAATTTGACACAGTCAACATTTTAAGATTTATTATGAAGAAGATATAAGCATACATTTTAAGATATATTTTTGTGAATTTTCTATGATTTTTATGAATTTTTCATTCAACTCTTCATTTGTTTTCTGTGTGAAAATAATCTATTCTCTATTGAAAACAATCATATCTTACCCACATGGAGATGGCTGCATATCGAGTTCCACCATCCTCCTACATTTTGTCATTAACATTTAGGCTAATTGCTTCATAGAACTTTAATATTTTGACTTTTTTTCTAAAATTAAGTAATGCAATATTAGAATCTATTCTTGACCTCATGAACCCATCTCATTGAAACACACCTCATCTTAAGCTTCAGTTACTAATTTGGTACAGTACTCTACTGCTTGTAAACAATACTGTAATCTTAAAATGCCAATTTTAGCAGGAATGTCCAAAATCACCGCCTTAAGTTCCTTATCAAATAAAGATACTGTAAGTGGTGGTTCAATAAATATAACTGAATGTCAGCCAATTATATCTATATAGTCGTTTGCTTTGAAATTTTACCCAGAACTCACCACGGAGATGGCTACATATCGAGTTCAATCACTCTGCCACACTTTCTCGTTAACGTATAGATTAATTGCCTTATAGAACTTTGACTTGTTGACTTTGGATTTAAAATGCAGGTTACACAGTTTTTATCCATTATCCACATTACCTAAAATGCATAATTAGCAAAGTCACTTCAATCATGTCCTTTATATCAATCCAAAGTCACCGGTGAGACTTCATAAATTGAATAAAGATTCTTCATAACATTTTTTTCAATACTTGGCATTTAAGCTTCTAGGTGCGAACCTTTGAACCTGCACAGTGTATTGACACTTCGATTGTTCAATGTTGGCCCTTAATCTCCTCACAATTAGGAAAAAGCAGTCACAGAACTACATCTATGGAGCCGCATAAAATGTTTTCCACTAAATTGTTCAAAATTAGGGGTTAGGGGGAAACCAAGGCATCCTGCCTACTGATTAATACAAGAACTCTAGGCTCGTTTTGTTTGCTAAGCTCTTCTAGATCAGAAGCGAAATGTGCTGGCTAATTGCCCACTTCACAACGATAGTAATTTTAATTAATTTTTGAAATCGATAAAAGCATTCTTTTCTACAATCCCCGAATTCGATAACCTGAAATGAGGAACGTCAAAAATAAGTTCCGAAAATCTCGCTTCAAGCTAGTAATTAAATTATAAGGCGGAAACGTGTGTGGAGGTAAATTCGTTTTCGCTTTTCACACTAATCTGAACAAACGGCACACGTAACGAAAACTAAAAATAGACGTGAGTTTCTGTTTCGCTTTCACACTTCTAGCCAAATAACCATTGAGCGTATCGCCTTGCTTCATTATAATTCATCTGTGTTTTGTGAGATGAATAATTAGTTAGTTCACTTAACAGTCATGCTCTTTTTTTCCAATCAATCCAGAGTCGCCGATGCGACTTGACAACACCGACCAAAAGTTTCTCTTCCGATAGATGATTAGTAACTGATTGCTATGGTAACCAAGCCTGCTTATATCTAATTATGGTAATGACACAAGACCATTTTTTTTTCATTGGGGTTAATTTAGAAAGTGTTCTTTTTCGCTTTGAAGCCTTATTGAAAGGCTAAAAGCTATCTTTATCGGATCGTTCCGATAGATTCCTCTGATAACGACTCCATGTTGAGAAACTCGGTTTAGCACATGTTTAATAAAATACGTTTGAGTAGCAACGCTTACCTTTTATGAGCTCTAAAACTTTTACTGTAAGTTGATGGTGCGGACATAAAATTTTATCTTTACTAAATACATGAAACTATACATCTCGTCATAGGTGCTATCAATTCAAAAAGTAGTAAATATTTCTGAAAGTATCGATTTAAAATAATATTTCCAAACTTATCCAACTCCGATTATCAATCATAAAGAAGATTATATAGCTTTTTTTTAGCTGATTTTTTAAAAAAATTCTTGTTGATTTTCGATCCATAATGTGTATTAATAACATTTTTATTATCAGTCTGCGTGAGTTATCAAAATGTTTGTGTTGCAATTTTTTAAATGTTGGAAATTATTGTGAAATACTGAATTCCATCTTATTTCTTATTAAAGAATTTGTAATTTTTTTTTTTTTTTTTTTTTTTTTTAAATCTTCTTTCTTTTTTTCATTTCTTTTCTATTTTTTTTTATCTTAGGTTTTTTTAAATAATTTATTACTTGCTGTTTACGTTTCATGCCATATTTATTTTTTGTAAAAGTTTTCAAATAAGGTCCAATTGTAACGTTATTTTAATAATAATATCTCTATAAATAACATAATTTATAGAATAACGTTACAATTGGACTTGATTTGAAAACTTTTACAAAAAATAAATGCAATATACACTGAAGTGACAAAAGTCATGGGATACCTCTTAATATCGTGTCGGCCCTCCTTTCGCCCAGCGAAGTACAGCAACTCGACGTGGCATGGACTCAACAAGTCGTTGGAAGTCTTCTGCAGGAATATTGAGCCATGCTGTCTCGATAGACGTCCATAATTGTGAAAGCGTTGATGGTGCAGGATTTTGGGCACGAACAGACCTCTCGATGATGTCCCATAAATGCTCGATGGGATTCATGTCGGGCGATCTAGGTGGCCAGATCATTCGTTGGAATTGTCCAGAATGTTCTTCAAACCAATCGCGAACAGTTGTGGCCCGGTGACATGGCGCATTGTCATCCATAAAAATCCCATCGTTGTTTGGGTACATGAAGTCCATGAATGGCTGCAAGTGATCTCCAAGTAGCTGAACATAAGCATTTCCAGTCAATGTTCGGTCCAGTCGCACCAGAGGACCAAGTCCATGCCATGAAAAAAACAGCCCACACCATTACGGAGCCACCACCAGCTTGAACAGTGCCTTGCTGACAGTTTGGGTCCATGGCTTCGTGGGGTCTGCGCCACACTCGAACCCTACCATCAGCTCTTACGAACTGAAATCGTGACTCATCGGACCAGGCCACGGTTTTCCATTCATCTAGGAACCAACCGATATGCTCACGTGCCCACGAGAGTTGCTGCAAGCGATGTCGTTCTGTCAGTAAAGGCACTCGAGTCGGTCTTCTGCTGGAAAAGCCCAAGAAAGCCAAATTTCTCCGCACAGTTCTAACAGACAAGTCCCTTGTACGTCCCACATTGATTTCTGCGGTTATTTGACGCAGTGTTGCTTGTCTGTTAGAATTTGCAGACGTCGCCGGTCTCGGTCGTTAAGTGCAGGCGGTCGACCACTGCGCTGTCCATGGTGGGATGTTATGCCTGAAATTTCATACTCTCGGCACACTCTTGACACAGTGGATCTGGGAATGTTGAATTCCCTAACGATTTCCGAAATGGCATGACCCATGCGTCTAGATCCAACTAACATTCCGCGTTCAAAGTCTGTTAATTCCCGTCGTGCGGTCATCATCACGTCAAAACCTCTTCACATGAATAACTTGAACAGAAATGAAAGCTCAGTGAAAGCACTGCGCATTTATACCTGTTCTACGCGATGCTACTGCCATCTGAAAATTTGCATATTGCTATCCCATGACGTTTGTCACTTCAGTGTAAAATGAAAAGAACTTTACTGTAGGACCTTATTTGAAAACTTTTACAAAAAGTAAATGTGGTATGAAACGAGAATAACGTTACAATTGGACCTTATTTGGAAACTTTTACAAAAAATAACTGTGGTATAAAACGAGAATAATGTTACAATTGAACCTATTTGAAAACTTTTACAAAAAAATGTGGTATAAAACGTAAACAGCAAGTAATAAATTAATAATCAAAAAGCAAGTAATAATCAAAAATTAGTAAATAAAAGTATCAACGTTAAATAATATTTTCAATTAAATTTTGAAACTCAATTACATCAGATTAAAGTAGTAAATTTATACAGTTGTAAAAATTAACTTGACTTATTTCTTTAAATTATAGAATAACGTTACAATTGGACCTTATATGAAACTATTAAAAAAAAATGTGACATAAAACATAAACAGCAAATAATAAATTAATAACCAAAAAGCAAGTAGTAATCAAAAATTAATAAATAAAAGTATCGACGTAAAATAATGTTTTCAATTAAATTTTGAAACTCAATTACATCAGATTAAAGTAGTAAATTCATAGGGTTGTAAAATTTGGCTTGTGTAAAATGAAACAGTTTAATGCAATTATGTAAAATGAAAAAATAATAGATACATCAATAACAAAAGATCTTATTTTATGTACATTTCTAAAGAAAATGATAAAAGGAGTAAAAATAATTTCCATAAATTGACATAAAAGAACTAAAGCATAAAAGAAATTCATTCTTACGATCATCTATAGCAATAGCGGAAGTCGAGCTTTAGCGAAAGCCATAGGTAGTCGTTACCGAACATGGGGGGAATATTTTCTGTATAATGAGAAAATTATTCAACTTTCTTCCGGCGCAGAAAATGTCAACACCGAGTCGTTTCCCTAAAAATTGATTCTTCAAAACGTTTTGGTTCCGTTTTTTATTGCGAAGGCACTGAAAAAATATGATATCGTTTAGAATTGTGAGTTTAGTTTCTTTTTTATTTTCTGGAACCGCCTTCAGCGAATTGGTTAACAATGTATGAAATTGTAAGCTTTCTCGCTACACACTCGCATGAACAATAAAGAAAACTTAACGAAGATACCAAGAAATGCCGAGTTTGCAGGGAAAAAAATTGCCAAAGAATAGTGGTTTATACTTTTGGCGTTTCCAAAAAAAATTTAAACCTGTTCTTTACAGTGTTCTACACATGGTTTTTGGAGATAAGAACGCATTTTTAAAAGACGAACTATTTTATCGTATACTAACTGAAAAAATGAAAAATACTTGCTGTCAGCTATAAATGATTATTTATGAAATAACATGTTGGTTATTTTCTTAATATTTTTCATGACGAAGTTTATGTACTGAATTCCGAGTAAAAAAATATTCGCTTTATTGATGTAAGTTATAAATATATATTTTTAATTACTGACTTCAAAAATATATTCGGTTTTGAAATAAATTTATGATGTATAAAAGGCAACATTAATGACATAATGATTAATGATTACTGCATTACATTATTACTATATTAATGATTTATATTAATAGGGTAGGTTATAAATATGTTTTTAAATTACTGACTTCAAAAAGATTTTTGGGTAGGAAATAAATATATAATGAATGAAAAGCTACTATATATAATGCATATTTTATGATATTTTACTAAGAAAATAATAGTTCAAATGCATGGAATTAAGGAAACAATTATATAAATATTTGTACTTAATATGACAACACTTTTAAAATTAAAAATTACTAGAAGAAATTCTTTGATGCCTCTTCTTATTACCACTAACACTCTCTGTTAAAAGCGTTGCTTTCGGAAAATAAATTTGGTTTAGCTTTAAGTACAAAATACAGGAATTAAATTAATATTTCTGATACCATACATCAATAGTAGACTCAGATATAGTTCAAGTTTTTTAGCATAAATATTAATGAAATCTCAGAAAATACTGTAATTTACTTTAAAAAAATGATTTTAATTTAGGATTTCAAAGATTTATTACAAAGGCAAATGAAAAGACAGATGAGTGAACCTTATTGCAAAATGACAATAGATAGTTCAGGTTTTTTTGCCTCATTTAATTTAATACATCTCTACATAGGCATCCGTAGTTGCACAAAGCACATCAAAATGGTACTCGATTTTTCCCATGTTTGCTGCAGCTAATTGTCAGCAATGATAGCAACGTCATCAGTGATTCCTCTGCATTAGATGAGTCATGTCCCATACCTTTCTTTGATACAAGATATCTTTAACATATCCCTGGATGCCTCATATGAGCTTCCCTCGATTTCTCTTAATGAGGCTTTGTTAAAGGTATTTTGTATCAAACAAAGGTACGGGACATGACTCATCTAATGCAGAGGAATAACTGAGGACGTTGCCATCATTTCTGACAATATGCTACAGCAAACATGGCAAGAAATCGAGTGTCATCATGATGTGCTTTGTGCAACTAATGATGTCCATGTAGAGATGTATTAAATGAATTAAAATTTAAATTAAATGAGACAAAAAAAAAAATTTTTTACATTTCATTTTGTAATAATGTTCACTTATTTGTCTTTTTATACTCCTTTGTAATAAATTTTTGAAATTTTAAAAATATTTTATGAATACCTTGTATATTGCATTTATTGTATAAACAATTTAAATTATGTTTTGATGAATACTTTCCAAGATCATATTTGTTTGAGACAAAATGACATATCAGGAATTTGCAAATGAGTTTAAAAATAGGTCATATGCGTGGACATTCTATTTATAATTTTTCAAAGCCAAACAGAAACATTATTTTACTTCACAGGCATTAAATATGTGAAAATCTATACATTTAAGTATATTTTATTTCAGTTTTAAATCAAAATATAACAAAACATTATACTCATATTCATATTATTATTCAACTTATGGTAAAAAGGTTTTTTTTTCTCTATTATCAAGAATTTTGTTTTTATTCTCTAGAATTTAGGCATGTTATTTAAATTTGATGAGTTGTATCTTGTTATGTTCTAAAGTATATTGCTCCTAAACAAGAATTATAACTTAAGATGTCTAAAAGTTTTATGATAAAAATTATTCTATAGAATTCTGAATATTAATAAATTATTTAAACTTTATCTATTTTTGTCTAAATTCTGGCTATTTATATCAATATTGATAATCACAAAAACAAATGATAAGAATTCTTTGCAAATTCGTACTAAATTCGTACTACTTTCTTTAGAGTTGAGTTTGCTTTGAATTGAAGCAAACACTTTTTATCTTTTACTTGAATACAAAGCAAGAACAAAAAAAATTTTTTTCTTTTTCTAATTGTATTTTATTTAATGAACATAAGATAAAAATGATATGCTAATTGCATATATAATAATATATTTAATTAATGAAAGTACACACAAATTATTCTAAAAGTTTTATTTGGAAAATTTTGAGTAAAAAACAGGAATACATTTGAATTCTTATAAAGCTTAAAGATTTCTGTTCAGTAATTAACGATTGAAGAATATGTAATACATTCCTTTTAGTACTAATTACAAATTCAACCGAAATAATTGCCTCACTGTTTGAGGAATTGGGTTTCAACTCTAAATTAATGGCATGGGTTATCAAAAATTCATGACAAAAAGAATATAAACAACGGATGAAAGGAAGAGCAATCATTATAAATTAGCTTAAATAACTAGAATTTATTCCATTTGGTATAAAATTGTTTTACTTCTGCATTTGTTGCAACTAGTTTGCTACTAAATCTTCTCTTTCACTTTCACTAGAATATTTCAGAAACACTAATTGGGTATAAATTATTACATACAATTACTTTTACCGAAGCACATCTTTATTTGGAAAGGTTGTAAGAAAGCTCATTAATTCTCGTTGGTTACTGTTTCTGTCAATTGCATAAATTAATTTCAAAATCAATGCTATATGCTATGAGAAAGAGGTAAGATCTTTCTTTGTTCTAGTGTCTAATATATTTTTCAAGTGGAAATTTGTGATTAATTTGCAACGTGTTTTAATGTATTTCTTTAAATATTTTGACTTTTCCAATGCCGAGAATATAAGATTCTTCAAATATGATTTTTGTTCGAATACTACAATTAACTTTTATTTTGGATTGTCATTAATGAATTTTATTTGAACAACTGACATCGTTTAATTATTGCATCTTAATTAAATTGTTTTAGTTTTCATGACGTTAAAGATGACAAAAACAGTAGTTATTCTAAGTTGTTGCTTTATAAACTGTTTCAGTTCTCATGATATTAAAGATGATAAATGATGTATGTAAAATATTGTGTAGTCTATTCGTTATTGAAAATGCTCTTGCTCTTGCTTATTACAAGTATGGTATTTAATACTTAATTAGAGATTATATTACATTCTTCCTAAAAGAATCATCTCTCTTTATCTATCTATAAAATATCTTTCTGTCTTTCTTTATCTAAAATATTTTTAACCACACAAAATTTATTCATCGCCTATTTATTTAAATATGGTAACATTTACATCTTTGAAATAAGAAATCATTAAATTAATCTACTATTTAAAAGTAGAAAACTGATCAATTAAGTATGACATTACTGGAAGAAAATGTATCACGAAGTTTAAGTTTTGTTTTTAAAACAGTTATAAGTTAAAATCTAAAGAATAAAGCTGTAAATTTTAAGCGTATTCAAGGATCTAAATCCTTTCTTTAATTTTTAAGTGCCATTACACGAACTTGTTGTCATAAGCTTTTAAAAATTATATTTATCTGACCACAGAGAATTCATAATATATTTTTATCTTTTTTTCGAAAGTGCTTCTATATGAATTGCTCTTTTCATTACTGGAAATAAATAAGAATCTTCTAACAATTTAAATTCTCGTTATAATATTAATATTCTTACATTCTTACGATAATTTTTGTGTTCTTTTTATTCTGACTCTAATTTGTAAAGAGGTATAATAATAATTAGGAAATAATAATTAAGATAAAATATTTGGGTATTGATAAAGAATTGAGTTAGAATGTTAGATATAGAATGTTCTAATGAACATTCTATTAGAACATTCTATTTCTTTTAAAAATTATATTTATCTAACCACAAAGAATTTATACTATATTTTTTTCTTTTTTTGAAAGAACACAGAATTGAGTAGAATTTCTATATGATATAAGAATTGTTCTTTTCATTACTGGAGATAAATACGAAACATCTAAGAATTTAAATTCTCGCTATAATATTAATATTCTTATTACAATTTTTCTGATATTTTTTTTATTCTGACTCTAATTTGAGAAGAAAAATATTCGGATATTTTAAAAATAAACATTTTGTTAGAACATTTTATTTCTTTGAAAAGCTATATTTATCTGACCACCAAGAATTTATATTAAATTTTTATCTTTTTTCGAAATAGTAAAGAATTGAGTAGAGATTTTATAGGAAACAAGAATTTAATTGTTCTTAATGGTATAAGGGTTTCATTAATGGTATAAATACGAATTTCGAAGAATTTAAATTTGTTGTATAATACTAATATTCTTACTATAATTCTTCTGGTGTTCTTTTTATTCTGACTCTAATTTGTAAAGAAAAATATTTGGAAATTGTAAAAATATACATTCTTTTTTACTCTTTTTTCTTCAAAAGTTCATTGTTATCTAGAACAAATTTTTTGGCAAACTTCGAATTGTTAAAAAAAAAAAAAAACGTGCTTTGTGATTGATGACTTGAATTTTGTGAAAAAAAACTTTATGGATTAAATGGGAAAATACAGGAAACTTGTTCGGTTCCTTAACAAATAATTCGTCACAATGGAGAATTTTCGCATGCCATTTATGTGGCGTTAAATCTAGATTTAAAATCTTATCATTATCTGCGTATGCGTTTATTTAACTTAGCGCACCAAAGTGGCAAATTTAAATGAGAACTCAATGCGAATGTAACTGCATGCAAAATTAATTAACTCCTTTACTTATTACTTCTACATTGAAAGCATTTTAAGTCTTAAACATTGCAAGTATGGTATTTAATATTTAATTAGGGATTATATTAAATCCTTCCTAAACGAATAATATTTCTTTATCTATCTTAAATATAAATATTATTAAAGAATAATTTTTCTTTATTATGTTTAATAATATCTATCTTTAATTAACTCTCTTACTAATTACTACTACATTGAAACCTTTTAAGTCTTAAACATTGCAAGTATGGTATTTAATATTTAATTAGGTATTACATTATGTAATTTTTAAAAGAATAATCATTCTTTATCTATCTTTAATAATATCTATTTATAAAATATCTATCTTTCTTTATCTAAAACAGCTTTAACCAAATAAGTTATTTATCACCTACTTATTTAAATACGGCAACATTTACATCTTTTAAATAAATAAATATTAAACTGACCTATTCAAAATAGATAAAATGATTATCCATTAACTCTAATTTAATGATAAACCAATTTTAGATAACTATACAAATTTAAATCCAGATAAGCTCTTGTAGATTAAGCCTAGTAACAAGCAATGAGAACCTGCTGAACAAACTAGATATTTCTTTCTTTGCAAAATCCGTTTCTAACAAGTTTTATAAATCAAGTAATTGCCAATACTTTCCAGATAAACCATAAAACCGCTTCTTTAACAAATTTATGAAGAAATGTTGATTGATGTCCCCCAATGCCTAGATAAAGATCAGCCACGACTAGTCTCCAATTCCGGAGACAAGCGTTTTCGCTTGTCTGCAGAAAACTCTGGTTTAATTAGTCAGCTCATTTCCTATCTCCCAGGTAATTAACTCAACCAACACAATGCATCGAAATCTCTTCCATTTTATTTTGCATTGAGAACGCGAGGAGGCACTGATGATGCTTGCTACAAGAATTAGCTAAACGATTGCACGTCTCCGAGAGTGACATAGCATTAATCATCTTAACCAACGAGTTGTTGGGCCATTTGTACTTGACTCCAGTTTCGCCGTTTATGCAAATTCTGAAGACCGCCCAAATCATTTCTACACGTGCAACGACATTACCTTTCATAAAAGTGGAATATATAACTCAAAATAAAATGGCTCGGATGCTAGCTTAGCAAAAGTAGAAGGGAATGTTTCGGATTGTTATATTTTGAATTAAATATTTCATTCCTTTCGTACTCTCTAACTAGATGAAGCATGGTGAATTTTGAGAAAGGCGCACTGAAATATTTAGGTTTTGGTAGATTTGTTAGTCTTGATGTTTATTTCTCTGAAAATGTCTATTGAAAATTAATGAAGTAAAGTTTTGTTACGTGTTATGAAGTTTTATGGAAAGATGTTGTTGGTTATTATCAGCATCTTCTGTTTTAAAAAAAAATGTTAATTTTTGTGTTTAAGAAATATTAGATTTATACAATTAATGATATCTTCTTTTCTATACAAAACAACTGTTTAAAAATACATATATGTTCATTTAGCTATCGGTTTTTTTTTTGCATTTTTTTTTTAAATTCTGTTATAATAAACATCTACTTCAAAAATTATCATTATCATTAAATGATCAACATATTGTATTTAAAAAACTGTTAATTTTGGAATTTAAGGAAGATTAGGTTTAAACAATATAAGATATTAGAGATTTAAGATTCTTTTATAAAACATCTGCTTAAAAAATATATACATTCATTTAGCTATCGGTTTATTAACTAATTAATAACAATCCACTAACATAGGATAGGGGAGGGCTTTGACTTCCGCGAGGAGTTTTATGGTAACTGTTCTGTATGTGAGAAACTTAGAAAACTCCAACCAGACAGCCTGACTATCAAAGTGAGATGTATTACACACATTGCAACAATTGCCATCGAGTTTTTTTTCTCAAGTAGTGTTTTTTTTTCAAATTTTATAAACCAAAGGTATAAAAATATAAATCCACATTAAAAAAATAATCACAATAATTTACGAGCTACATTTTATAGGAAAAATATATTAAAATTTAGTTTTGGTAGAATTATACACATTATTTTATACATATAATACAAATACAAGATTCGTATTATCAACTCGTGAGATTAAAGAAAAAGTAAACAATACACAAAAAGTAAACAAATGGAATTTACTGTTGTGAACTGAATCTGTAATTGTAAATGATTTTGATTAACTATGACGTCATTATCACTATATTTTCGAAAGCCCAGTTCAGAAAATTCTAGTATTCTATTTTAGTCAACAATTTTAAATCAGGATCATGCTTATTTTCAATATTTTGAATATTGTTTTCAATAAATTCAATTTATGAGTTATATTGTGAAATGAGTTTGTTCTTTAAAACAATTAAATTAAGCCCGAGTGAAAGTTGAATTCTTGCACTAAATGCACACTTTGTGCACTTAATCAGAAACAATTTTGGAACAAAACATATTAATAAAAAATTAAATTACTACAAATAAGTATAAATAATTAAATATTAATAATTAATATTGATTAGTAGTATACTTGCCATAGAATATAAAACAAAATTTTAATTCATATATAAAAAGTATTTATTCAGCATCATAATGAGGAAGTGATTACCAAATTAAGTATTTTTTGTTATTCTTAATAAACAGTCACGAACACGCAACATTTAATAACGTTTATTATATATATATATACATATATAATTATGAAAAAAAAATTTAATATATATATTTTTTTTTTGGAAATGTCTAGGGGGAAACGTTTTTTAGTCAACTCTATGTAATGTTTTAGTACCTGTAAAGATAAAACACTCATAAACATTCACTAGATTTCAAATACTGAATTTTATTTTTGTATTTTACGTCTTTTATTATGGCTATTAAATCAATCAAACACATCGCATAAAAAGATTTTTATGAAGTATTATAATGTAATGGCGTACACTATTTTTATGATTTATTTCAAAAATAAACAAAAGGAAAATAATAAGAATCTTTTTTAATATATTTTACCACAAATTCTGGATAGTTTTTAACATATGACATATATTTACAACGATGTATATAATGGAATAAACATTCACTAAATTTCAAATACTAAATTTTATTTTTGTATTTTACTTCTTTTATCATGGCTGTTAAATCAATCAAACACATCGCATAAAAAAATTTTCTTGAAGTATTATAATGTAATTGCGTACAATATTTTTATGATCTATTTCTAAAATAAACAAAAGAAAAGTAAAAAGAATCTTAATACCATAAATTAAAAAAAGAATTTTTTTTACCATAAATTCTGGATAGTTTTTAACATATGAAAGCAAAACGATATGACATGTTTACAATAATTTTTTACTTATATCGGAATAAAAAAATATTATAAATAATTTATCTATTATTCTTGATATGTTTATACAAACTAAACTCAAAAGAAATTAATATTCGTAGAATTTGGTTCAAGTGTTCTCATATTTTCGAATAAATTTTCCCCCAAAACAATAAGAGCAGAATAAAAATCAAATGAAAGAAGAAGCTCGCGCATCTGATGACGTAAATATTTTCGAAATTAATCAACCAATGAAAAAATTCATTGTTTGTTTAAAAAGTTATGAAGTTCATTTTTTGGAAATTGGCAATTCATATGAAAATCAGTTGCTGTTTTTTCATCTTGAAGTCCGTTGGCGTTTTATTAGAGTTCTACTGAGTGGAAATTTTTGTATTAACGATGATTTGTGAGTAGAATTTTATTATCGATCCTAATTATTTATTCCATAGAAGTAATAAATAAGTAAATCATCGTATTCGGACTTACTAAGTTATGTATATCTCAGTATGGTGTTCTTACATATATACATTTGTACCAAATGTACTTATCATTTGTATGTAAGTTTGATTTTGTATCATTTTGTACCTTTATAATTATCTTTTTCAAATATATTACATTTATTCTAGTATATTTCCACCTTTACTTTATTACGCTGCATAATTATATGAATATGCATTTTTAAATTGTCATCCATTTTTGTAACGAACGTCGGCTATAATGACAACTCTTCAAATGTCATGCTTTACAGAATTATTAACTTAAAAACCAATATTTATACTTATTTATTACTTCTTTTTCTGTTTTCATATTCAAAATATATTTGTAATTAATAAGTGTACTATTAAATGTGAAATGTTAATAAAAGTGTTATTCGTGTAAGTATAAAAATGGAACTCAGAATCAGTTATTTATATCAGTTAATGATTTCCGTTATGTATTGAGAAAAGTGTATCATGTTTTAAATATTAAATACTTTAGTGAATGATTTAATAAATTATGATAAAAGTTCGTTTTAATGAATATCTCTGTAATAAAAAGTAGTATGATAATTCTTTGAAAGTTTTTGTTTACAAATGACTTCTTCGTTTATTTTAAAAACCAAAATCAAAATACAATAAAATATTATAATTTGTCAGTATAGAAACTAAAAGTTTATAACGTGTATCCTAAAGACCAATATTTATATTTTTTTTCTGTTGATATTTTAAATATATCCATAACTAATATAAGTAATGTTTAAATGTTAAATATTTATAATAAAAACGCTATTAATGTAAATATAAGATTCAATTAAAGTTTAATTATTTAATTGTGCTGTATATTTTCGTTACGTTTTATTATAAAACTTAAAATGCCTTAAGTATTATTTGCTTTAATGAATTTAATAAATTAAAATTAATTTTCGTTTTAATGATAACCTCTATAATAAAAACTTGAATGATAAATATGTTAATGTTTTGCTTTATTAAAACCTTGGGTGTTGTGTTTTTTTTGGGGGGCAATTTGAATTAAAATTAGAACAAATTATTTTTATTTGTCAGCAATGTAATTGAAAACTTTATGATATTTAACTCAAAGGTCATTATTTAAACGTATGTATTATTTACTTCTGTTTTAGTAAATATTCAAAATGAGTTCATAATTAAAAGTTCTATTTAAATGTTAAGTATTTATAATTAAAATTCGCTATTAATGTAAATATAAATATTCGCTATGTTTCATTTCAAAATTTATGATTTATATCTATTATTATTTCTGTTACTATTTGAGAGAAAATGCATCATGTCTTAATTATTATATGCTTTAAGGGATAAATTAATAATTATTTAAAAGTTACTTTTAGGAACAGTGTTAATAAATTATAAGGTAATTTAGTAACAAATAATTTAATTAGTGTTATTCAAATACTTTTTTTCTATATAATTCCTAGATTCTCTCTCTATTATTTTTTAGTAATATGTGTTTGTTTTGTTTTTTATAAAATCAGAACTTTTTATTTAATTTGAATTTGTAACTTTTTCTAATAGGATTCAGGGGTTTATTCAAATAATGTGATTATTAGAGCTGTTTTCTATTTTAATACAAATTTATTCCTTCCATAATTAAATACTAAATTCATCTTTATTCTCAATCTGTACATCTATCAATCACCCCAATCTATATTATTGTTATAGATTACTGGTAGCTAAAGTGATTTTTCTGTTTTTAATGATGAATTTTATTAAATTTCAATTAGTATTAATTATATTATTTAATTATTAATTAATTCAAAATTATCTCAATGCAAACATTTAATATTTGAATTGAAATAATTGTGAATTAATTATTAATTACTTAATTTAATTATTAATTAATTCAAAATTATTCCAATTCAAATATTTAATTTTTAATATTATTATTTCAAATATTTAATATTTGAATATTATTATTATTTCAAATATTTAATATTTGAATATAATTATTATTTCAAATATTTAATACTTGAATTTCAATATTCTGAAAAATATTTTTATGCTATTTAGGAATTTCTTATATTTTATATATTAATTTTTCAAATATTTAATATTTGAATGTTATTATTGTGCCAAATATTTAATATTTGAATTTCAATATTCTGAAGAATATTTTTCTGCTTTTTATGCTATCTAGGAATTGCTTATATTTTATATAGGCTTTTAATCTTGAATTTTCACAGATTTCATGCATTTTAGATAGATTTCATGAATAGATGTGTTCCATAATGTGATTTTTTTAATTGAAAAACTAACATTTATTGTCTATTTTGTCTGAGAAAATTCTGCAATAAATGCTTGCCCTTTTTTTTACTTTCTTCTTCATGACTTTGAGTTTTTGTTATTATTTTGATTATTATATTGAGAAAGGCTCCATTGCATTTTTATGTATGATTTACATTGGCATTAATGAATTTAATTAATCATTGATAATTATGTTGTGCTTTCAAATGCGCCAGTATAATTTTCATGTATTTTGTTGAAAGCAATTATGCTCCATTATTGTATATCTATATAATAAGAAATTGAATGATAATTCTTTGTATGTTTTGGGATTATAATAGCTTAACTTGTTTTAAAATTGAATTGAGAGAATAAATTATATTGATTTGTCAGTATAGTATTGGAAAATTTTATAATATTTACTTTAAAACCAAAATTTACATTTTTATATTATTTACTATATTTTTTTTTCTGTAGATGTTTTAAATATATTCATAACTAATAAATGTAATATTTAAATGTTAATAAAAACTCTATTAATGTAAAATAAAAATTCAATTCAGAAAGAAATATTTGTATCTATTTTGGATTTTATGTTTTGAACAAAAATTTATCATGTCCTGAGCTTTATATAATTATGATTAAATAAATTATTATGATAAATATGCTTTAATAAATTATAATTATGCTGCAATACTTTATAGTTATTGTTTGCTTTAATGATTTAATAATTATAATCCATTTTAATAAATACCTCAATAATAAAAATTTATGCTAATTCATTAAGTATTTCTAAACCAATAGCTTGCTCAATTGTTTTAAAAACTAAATCTAAATTTATAAAAAATTATTTTAATTTATCAGTATTGAAGATGTAAATTTTATAATGTTTGACTGATACACTTAGATTTGTACTTATTTATTAATTAATAACTAATAATATTAATTACTAATTCTCTATCTGTTGATATTCTAAATATATGCTTAACTAATTAATTTAATTATTTTAAATTTTTATTGCTGCAGGTGAAAATTTTATAGTTTTAGACTCACAGACCTATATTTTTAATTATTTTTTAATTAATAACTAATAATATATTACTAATTCTCTATCTGTTGGTATTCTAAATATATGCTTAACTAATCAATTTAATTGTTTTTATTTTTTATTGCTGCAGGTGAAAATTTTATAATTTTAGACTCATAGACCTATATTTGTACTTGTTTATTAATTAATATCTAATAATATTAATTACTAATTCTCTATCTGTTGATATTTTAAATTTAGGCCTAAATAATTAATTGAATTATTTTAATTTTTTTGTTACTGTAGGTGAAAATTTTATAATGTTAAACTGTTAGATTATATTTGTACTTATTAATTAATAACTAATAATATTAAATACTAATTCTCTATCTGTTGATATTCTAAATATATGCTTAAGTAATTAATTTAATTATTTTAAATTTTTATTGCTGTAGGAGAAAATTTTATAATTTTAGACTCATAGACATATATTAGCAACTGTTTGTCCCTTTTCTTCTTTCTATTTCAATTTAAGTTTCATAATATTATATTGAGAAAGGTTCCATTGATTTATTTATGTGTGATTTAGATTGGCATAAATGTAATTCTAAGAAATGCTTTTGTCTGATTATGTGATCAATTACTGATAATTCAGTTGTGCTTTCAAATGCACCAAAATAGTTTTTATGCTTTTTGTAAAAAGCAATTGTGCTCTGTTATAACTTTTCTTTGTACATTTAAGAAATATTTTCTGGAATTTCAAAAATGGTGTGGAAAAATAAATAACTGGGCATATTAGTATTTTCCATTTTTCATCAATTTTTAAAATTTTTATATTGTTGAAAAATTTGACTGTTTTTTGTATAACAGTATTAATTCGTATCTCATAATTAAGATGTTCGTTTAATGCAATATTTACAGCTACTTTCCGTTTTGTTTTAAAATTATTATTTCAATATTATAGCTAGTGTAATTTTTTTCTTTTTATAATAAATAGTTGAAATAATTAATAAATTGTATTTAATTGAAAAATTTATATTTGAATTGAAAAATTAAATAATTGAATTGAAAAATACAGAGAGCTTTTTTCTAAATTTATTATTATTATTTTTATTATTTTTTTTTTGGTTAAGAACTGCTTATATTTTTATCAGATGTAAATTTTTTCTCTCTTAAAGTATTCTAGATTTCAGACAGAAGAAATTTATTTAATGTAATTTCAAGTAATATTGATTTTTTTTTTTTTTTACTAACCTGATTTATTTATCATAATGATTTAATTTTAACTTCATTTGTATTTCTATCGTTTCAGTATGAAAAGTAGCATTTATTGTTTTTGTTGTCCCTTTTGCTTGAGTAAGATGCAAAAAAATGCTTGAAATATATTAAAAACTTTTTGTAGTCTATTTTGGATAAATTGGTTGTACTTTCCAAACATTATTTATAATGTTGTTAAATTATCCCTTTTGCTAATTTGCATTAAATCAATTTCTTTTGTACTTTTTAGAAACTTGTATCCCATATTTTAAATTAATTAGAAATTTTCCTTACATGGTAAATGTTTTTTTTATTTCTGAATTTAAATATTTTAAAATTTTAATTTGGGTTAAATGATTTTTTTTTAAAACAGTGACATTTATTATATTTGATATTTTAGGATGGCTTTCATAAAACTATATAAATGAAGAAACTTTGCAATTATAAATACATAATTTGAATTATAAGTTAAATTTCACATTAAGTTAAATTTCATGTAAATCTTTATTCAAAAAATTAAAGTAGAATGGTAAAAGAGTAAAAAGATTTACAGTTATCAGCAAATGGTTGTAGGAATATTTTCTATAGTTTTTTTTCTCACTCCTATGAAAACATTTAGTTTAAACAGTAGTTTTACGACTTTTTATCTACCTTTTTCTTTCCCTGCCCAAAAAATTTCAGATTCCGTGATATATTTTCAATTTTCAACAAAACATATTTGTAACTTTGATGTTTATTTCATTTATTTGTAATGAGACATGTAAAAATTTACAATTCTGTTCACTGCATGCTTTTACAAATATGCAAGTTCATGTAATATGTTCTACATTTTCTTTTAGTTAGTAGTGTTTGGGCAAAGTCAAAAAATTTGAATTTGCAAATTTTTGGCAAATTGCAACAAAAAAAATTTATATATATATTTTAGTTTTCATTTTTCTTAATGTTTTATAACCTACTTTAACGATAGGGTCTAAAAAAATGAAGTTAATATATTTTTTAAAAAGTTGGCTCTAAAGTGGTTTCTTATCTTAACCATTTCTTCCACATTTCTTGGCAAATCTTCTGCAATTTCAAAAATCCATGTTGCCAACCATGCCTTTTGTTCTTCTGTTATCCATCCATTCACAAGATATCCAACCCTCCAGAGAGATGAATTAACAAGCATTGTCTGGACAGAATTTACCGAAACACTTCTTTAGTAAGCATTTCTCGTAATCTTACATTTTTGTTGATGCTCCTGCACTTGACAGAAAATCACTTTCGGTAACAAAATAAATGTCCCTATGGATGGGAGAATACAAAGCTGGCGAGGGCTCAAGCTGTCATTTCTCATAGACAGCAGAAAAGGAATTGTGCCACTTTGACGCTCAATGGCGGGACTGATAACGAGAAATATCGTTCCCGACGAAAACGAAAGGTGGAGGGTGGAAATATTCCATGTCTGATCCTTAATTAGCTAAACATTATGAGCAAGAAAGGAACAAAACAGGTAGCCTCTTTGCGTGAGGATATTCGATCGTCTTTTGGGAGTTGCATCTATTGTGGTTGCAGAGGCAGGAACCTCTTTTAATTAAACGAGAATTCACTTCATTTGTAAGACCCCTTCAAGGTTTCGAACTTCACAGGAGCTTTGTGTTGTAAACCAAGAAATAATGATTTGGGAGGAAGTGGGAAGGAGGTTGGGAAATTCTGAAGTTGTGACTAATTTATGGGTAATTGGATGAATAAAACCTCATGCTGAAATACTAGACAGAGATAAAGAGGAGAATATGAAGAAAGCAACGACATAATTAGTTGGCGGTTTTTTTATTATTCGTGTATTGTTTTGTTACAGCTTGTTTGATGGTTTCAAACGTCAACTATTAATTATGTTGGTTACTAATAGAATTTTCCTTAGAACTATTATTTACTCCATTAATTAAGAATATGTTGTATATCAAATAATTACCTTGTAACAATTATTACAAATTCGGATATTTCTTAAATAATTAAATGTTATTTTGATTACAATTGAGAGACCTTTTGAACGTCAAAAACTTCCTCAAATCTTTTTGTTATAAACAAAGAAGAAATTGGGGGGGGGGGGAATGTTCGAAAATTCTGAAATGTGACTTATGGCTAAGGGGATTGATAAACTTTTGCTGAAATACCATACATAAAGGAAATGGATAATATGGAGAAAGCCATTTTCATACAGAGTTGAATTATAAGTATTTTTAATAATCATGTAAACTTTATTATAGTTGTCTTATCGTAGCTTGTTTTATAGTTTGAAACGTCAGAGATTAATTATGTTGGTTTCTAATAGAGTTTTTCTTAGAACTCCTTTAATTAAGAATACTTTGCATCCCAAATACTTACCTTATAATAATTTATACAAATTCGGATATTTCTTAAATAATTAAATACTATTTTGATTAGACTAGAACTCATTTCATTTCATTAAGACCTTTTGAAAATTATTTACTCCATATCATATAGGTTCGAAAATTCTGAAATGATATTAACTTATGGTTAATGGGATGAACAAATCTTTGCTGATATACGAAACATAAATGAAGTTGAGAATATGGAGAAAGCCATTTTTATACAGGGATGAATTGTAAGCATTTTTAATTATCACGTAAGCTATTTTGTATCTTGCAATAATTAATAGAAATACGGATGTTTCTTAAATAATTAAATATTATTTTGATGAAACTAGAACTCATTTTATTAGTAAGACCTTTTGAATGTTTAAAACTTCATCAAACCTTTGTGTTGTAAACAAAGAAGAAATTAGGAGGAGGAAGGTCGAAAATTCTGATATGGGACTAACTTACTAGTATGGTTATTAGATGGATAAACCTTTGCTGAAATGAGACTTAAATGAAGTTGAGAATATGGAGAAAGCGATTTTTATGAAGAGATGAATTATAAGTATTTTTAATTTTCATACATTGTCTTATTGTAGATTGTTTCATAGCTTGCAACTTCAGACATCCATTATGTTTGTTTATAATAGTGTTTTCGTTAGAACTATTAGTATTTTCCCCATTAATTAATTATATGTTGCATTGCAAATACTTACCTTGCAACAATTGGTGTAAATTCAGATATTTCTTAAATAATGAAATTAATCTTATTTTGATTAAACTAGAAATCACTTTATTTGCAAGTCGTTTTGAATGTTTTAAAATTCATAGATCTTTTGTTTTATAAACCAAGAAAAATTATTTGATAGAAATCGCGAAATAGGTTCAAAATTTCTCAAATTGAAATCAATTTACGGTTAATTTAATGGATAATTTCTTGTTTAAATACGATACAAAAATGAAGTTGACTTGAATCGTCATCCATTAATTAATTATGTTGCTTTATTCTACAGCGTTTTTCTTAGAAGTATTTATTATTGTTCCATCAATTAAGAATATGTTGCATCACAAATAATTGCCTTGCAGCAATTATTACAAATTTGGATATTTCTTAAATAATTAAATATTATTTTGATTAAACTATAACTCATTTCATTTGTAAGACATTTTGAATGTTTAAAACTTCACCTAACTTTTGTATTCTAAACAAAGAAGAAATTGAGGGGGGTTTAGAAAATTCTGATATAAGACTAAATTATGGTTAATGGGATGGATAAACCTTTGTTGAAATGAGACATAAATGAAGTTTAGAATAAAGAGAAAGCGATTTTTATGAAGCGATGAATTATAAGTATTTTTAATTATCATGTAAGCTTTATTGTAACTTATTTCATAGCTTGAAACGTCAGAGATTAATTATGTTTGTTTCTAATAGTGTTTTCCTTAGAACTCATTAATTAAGAATACTTTGCATCGAAAATGCAACAATTGCAACGATTGAAGAACTTACAAAAATTAATAGAAATTCGGATATTTCTTAAATAATTAAATATTATTTTGATTAAACTAGAACTCATTTATAAGACCTTTTGAATGTTTAAAAGATCATCAAACTTTCGTGTTATAAACAAAGTAGAAATTGAGGAGGGGGAAAATTCTGCAATGAGATTACATTTTGAATTATAAGGTTAAGGGTATGTATAAACCTTTGCTGAAATGCGAGACATAAAGGAAGTTGAAAATATGGAGAAAGTAATTTTTACAGAGATGAATTATAAGTACTTTTAATTATCCTGTAAGCTTCTAATAGCTTTTTTCTTTGAAGTATTATTATTTTTCCCATTAATTAATTATACGCAATGCATCGCAAATACTAGTCTTGTAACGATTATTACAAATTGGGATATTTCTTCAATAATTAAATATTATTTTGATTAAATTAGAACTAATTTCATTTGCAAGACCTTTTGAATGTTTAAAATTTCATCAAACATTATTATTATTCTTTACTATCAGCATATCTTGATCTATTTTACACACTCTGTGTCTTTTAAGTTACATAGTTGAGCGACAAAACCATATCAATTCTTAATATGATGGACCATTCCGGCTCTGAAAGATTTAATTGCGCAAAGTAATAAGCGTATATTAATGAGATTATTATTTAAAGTACATTCATGAACAGCGTTTCTGGCTCAAATGAGCTGAAACAAAAAGGCTGTTTTCAAACAAAGACGAAAGAATTATTGAAAAGGCAAAGAAAAGCTAAATGCTCTCTGAGATAATTACTATCTCGACCCATATTCATTAGCAAAAGTGTCCCGCTCCGTTCTTTGGCAGGAAGGATTGATATTTGCAGCACGCAGCGAGTAGTCTCCGATTTAATTAAACTCCAGATCCCGAACTAAACGTTCAAGATCCCGATAGGGCAAGCTGTAAGTGAAAAGAACATAATGAATTACTTATTCTTTTAGTGCTTCAGTACCGCAACAAGGTTAAGCGTCGTTGTTACAGGATCTCGGCTGTACGTGAGTTGGTGGCACAATGGCAACGTTTCCGATGCATTCAAAGCTCAATTCGCATATGCTAAACTAATAAGTTTGAACGTTTGTGTGCTGAAGTGGGAAAAAATATTCAAGAAACAATAGTTATGCAATTACGTGAACGCTATAAAGTAACTCGATTATTCTTTGGAAATGCTTATGTTACTCAAGGGATTAAATCATTCGCAGCAAAAGTGACCTATGGAAAAGGACATACTTCTTTTTGGCCTTCATTAGTCCTTCAATACCAGAAGTAACACAAAGTTGTAAATTATAATAATTATATTATTAGATATCAGTTTAACGTGAAACACCGTCATTGTGTTGGAAAACAAGTCTTATAAAATTTTAGCGTACACATTTATGTATCCTTTTATGTTTTTTTAAAGGGGGCTGATGGCCGAGTGACTAGCGCTCCCGCGTTTCGAATTCAAGTCCTATGTTTGTCGTGGTTCCGAATCCACTTTAAACCTAGATTCCGATCTAATAGGATGGTAGAGCGTTTTGGGGATAGTGTTACTCGCGTCCGTAGCATATCTTCAAGCTACACGTGTCCCCTGGATAGTTCTATATGAGTAACAGCGGTGCAGCCCTTGTTTATAGCATAAAGTTTAACTGTCTCTGTATCGCCAGCTGCATTAAAATAACATGTTTCTTTAAAGGAATAGAAATATAGCTGGGTTGCTGTGCGGTTCGAAACAATGGCAAGCCGACTTCTAACATATAATTTTTGTTTACGTGTTACACTATTAATATTATTATATATTATTTTGATATATAGTACAGAATAATGCAAGCTATAAAAATATTATCTGGATAACTACTTTCAAAAAATACAATCTAGATAAATTTAAATAATTTTTAAAAAAAAGTAAAGATCACAAAAGATAGGTTATAAATCTACAAAGACTATTAATATCCAGTTTTTAAATAATTTCTTAATAGTGAAAAATTAAAATTTTTAATAAATAATCTAGATAATAAAGCACTTGATTTGAATTTATTAAATTTTTTGTGTGCGTAGATATTGTATCTGAGCTTCGAATTAAATATAAAAAGAAAAGGTTTTTATTGCAAATATCTATCATAAAACTCAATCTTTAAGGTTTTATGTCCTAGTGTAATGATTACGAAGTTCGTATACAGAATGCATTAAAACTCAAGGATTCAAGTTTTGATATATTTTTTTTAAAAAGAAGTCCCAATGGGCCACTACATATTGAATTTATGCGACAATCTTCAATAAAAAGAGTTCGTTTACAGCCATCTTCAGTTAAAAAAGAGAAAACATTTCCATAAATGTGATCCAGTTGCATATTTAAAGCGTACATTTACTTTTATTAGCTCTTCTCAAATCCGAGCACAGCTATGCTATACTAAAATATCGAGAACCGAAACTGTTGAACCACACAAAGGCAAAATCGATTCCTCTTCCAAATCACACGTTTCAACCCATATTAATGCTCTCTTCATTCGATTTTTTTCTGTAACGGTCATGATATTTCGTGAATAACTACCGGGAATTTTTTTAACCCCTTTTGGCATAGACTATAATTACGTATACCTTGGATTTGACAAGTTTGAGCCCAGTCTGAAGAAAGAAAATAACGAGCTCTTATATCACGCTTCTGAAACTTTTGGCTACAGTGGGGAGATTTGCTCGCCATAATAACTTTTCGCTTATCAAATCGCAGAATTACATGCTTCGATCACAGAAAAATGGATTGGCCTGATATTTGTTCTTTTAGCTCTTGAGCCTGTGGAGTGATAAATCACTTAGGGATTTAGACACGCTTTCGATCAAAGGGATAACTTTCTAGACTGGAGTGAGTGCTAGCTATAATGTGAATTATTTTCCGCTTACTGTGTTATAGAACAAATCTGTCTATTGTTTCCTTCAGACACAATTTTTATTAACTTAGTATCGTCATCTTTTCCGATAAGTACTTTTAGTCTTGTTATTATTTTATATTAACCCCGAATTGAGTTAGTGTAAAAATAAATATTGACTTTATTATGAGCTGGTGCACTGCTATAAGTACAGAGATGCTAACTTTCTACGGAAAATAATAAACATTTAGATTAACTATTGACTACATAAAAATTAAATATGTCTATAGAAATTTGTCTGTTAATTCTAGTCATTTTGCCTATTGGGTTTTAGCTATTTTTGTCTATTAATTTTAAGCTAATAAAAAAATTCCATCTATAACTTTAACTTTTGAAAAAACAGAATAATTCATGCATTTTTTTTAATATGTAAGCAATTATCATCCAATTTTATTCAATAATAAACGTAAATAAATATATTTGTCTTTATTACATTTTTTCCTTGTGATAAAAAAAACTATTAGTCTGTGAGGTCTTTACTAGGATAGAGTTTGATGGATAAATTTAGCATAACATAATGGATAATTTTAATGGATAATTTAGCATAATTTATTGGATAAGATTAGCATTTATCAATTTTTCATGTAGTTTTATTTACTTTTATAAGTGAAAAAAATTCTTGTGTTTCATTACAAAATACTGTGCAGCATTGTGCATTTATTTGCATTCAGTTTAATTTGTAATGAATATCTTCAGCTCAAATATGGGTATTTTATATTACCTGTAAATGAACTCTATATTAATGAAAACTTTGTGCGTTTATTTATTTAAAAAATTGCTCCATTTCTTGATCATATTATATATTGCATCTACAGTTGTGCATGGGAATTTCACAAATATAGCTGCAATTTACAATGTTAGGGGTCGTTAAAATTGCAAGCTACAGTTGCATTTAAACTCTATCCTAGTGCAATATTAGGGATCATTTAATGAATTATCCAATAAACTCTATTCAAATGCAATGTTGGGGGTCGTTAAAATTCCAAACTGCATTTGCATTTAAACTCTATCCTAGTGCAATGTTAGGGATCATTTAATGGATTATCCATTAAACTCTATTCAAATGCAATATTGGGGGTCGTTTAAATTGGAAGGTAACATAAGTAAAAAGTATTCAAACAAAACGTTGTTATTATTTTTAAAAGCTTCTTTCATGTATATATTAGCTCAAAAGTTCAATTTTGATTTTACATAGAATTTGTGAGAATATATCTGAAGGTATTGAATTTGGAGTCATAAATTCTTAACCAAACCGAAATTTTTGTAATTAAAGGACAAATAGTTAAAATCTTTTCAAGGTAATACAAGTATTTTTGAGACTATTCTGAGATTCTTTTATTTCATACTGTAATAATATAGAAATTTAAATTTAAATGCCTTGCTTTTTAGATATCGTTTCGCAAGTAATAATTATAGTCTCGTAAGTATGTCTTTCAAATGAGAGGAACAATAAAGGTAGGTTTTTCCTACAAATTGTAGGACAATGCATTGTAGAATTTTTATGAGTGTTTCAAAACATGAATTTTTCTCTGGAGACAATATAAATGGTATTTCTCTGACGACATATTCAGCTAAATAATTAGTAAGTCTAGACTATCTTGATTCTAATGTAAGAGACATTGGAGAAGTAAGTAACCTTTTCATTTAATAGTTCAGACCACAATTCCATTCAGTGTCTCTGTATTGAAACTACACGTGCATGAAAAAGTGGTAAAAAACAGGTACTATGGTAATAGGTGCACAAGGTTAGCTAATTGCAGGTTGTGTTTTAAAAAGATATAGCCTTTAATTTCTTCAGTTATAGGTTAATGGTACAACAATTTCCAAAGGTATTTTCCCACACTTCGAAATATATACTATAGTAAATCATCATAAGTGATTTGGAAATTTGAAATAGTAAATTAATCATAAGTGATTTCTATTTTTTTAAACTAGATTCAAGTCAATTTTTCTCTCATGTGACGAGAATGTGGGCCTTTTCTTTTGAAGACACTTATGAATTGTATATTTCTACTCTCATTCTCATAACCAGCAAGAATTTTGTTTAGTTTGGTATGGTCATATTTTGCACACTTAAATAAAATTTAATAAAAATTTTAACAAAATTTAATTTATAAAAATTGAATAAATTAATTCAATACAATTTTAAAAGTAAAATAAAATTTTAATTATTTTTATTTGAAATTTTCTACTTCATTACAATGTTTTGAAAATTTATATATTAATCAATTTTATATAATCCTTTGTAGATAGAAAGATTAATTAGAACTATAGTGTCCCCTTGAATAATTTATTGGCATATTTTAAGAATTATATAAGTTAATCAATTTTATATACCTTTCCTAAGATAGAAACTTTAATTAGAACTGTAGTTAAAGTATGAATAACTATTTTTTTTATAAAAGTTAAAGCATTTATAAAGGACTTTCTTAATCAAACAATTATTAATCTTTAAGAATTTTTCTACTGGTTTTAACATGGAGGTAATCAGTTCCACAATGTTTCAGACAAAATGGAGCCCCATAAAAATGCGATTAACTGACATTAAGAGTAATGAAGTGTCATTAAATCCTTTGTATATGCCGCATGTGGAGCCGTTAATTATTTACCCACCGTGTTTGCTTACGAAACTGGAGATAAAACGCATCCATCTCCACTACCTACCTATACTATATATAAAATAAAATAAAAATTATTTTTATTTTAAAGTTTCTACTTCGTTACAATGTTTTGAAAATTTATATATTAATTACTTTTATAGAATCCTCTGGAGATAGAAAGATTAATTTGAACTATAGTGTCCCCTTGAATAATTTATTGGTATATTTTAAGAATTATATAAGTTAATCAATTTTATATACCCTTCTTAAGATAGAAACTTTAATTAAAACTATAGTTAAAACTTAAATAGCCATTTTTTTTATAAAAGTTAAAGCATTTATAAAGGACTTTTCTAATCAAACAATTATTAATCTTGAAGAATTTTTCTCCCGGTTTTAACATGAAGATAATCAGTTCCACAATGTTTCAGACAAAATGGAGCCCCACAAAAATGCGATTAACTGACATTAAGAATAATGAAGTGTCATTAAATTCTTTGTATATGCCGCATGTGGAGCCGTTAATTATTCACCCACCGTGTTTGCTTACGAAACTGGAGATAAAACGCATCCATCTCCACTACCTATACAAAAGCTGTGGTAATCAAAATCTTTGTAGCGTAAAACTAATTTTACTAACTCGAAAAGGAAAAACAAAATGCATCTTGTTCCGTGAAACAGCTAGACAAAAAAAAAAAAAAAAAAAAAAAAAAATAAGGAAAGGAAAAAAATTGTTTGCCTGAAAGTGACATCAAATTAAACGAGATGTTTCAAAGTTATTCTATGGCTGGCTAAGAACAAATCACTTGTACCTAATGAACGCCGACCTTGCAACGGAAGCGAGAATAATGACATGCCATTAAATGTTAATCCATTGATTCGCATTAATCAGTAATGAATGGCGATTTGTTAATAGCGACCGTTTTTGCTTTTTGCTAACTTTCCTTATTGTTGCTAAAAAAGGAAAACTCTTTGTTATGCGAATGCGGAACATTGGCTTAATAGAATGAATGTCAATGAGAATTTCTGTCATTTTCAAGAGCTATCTTGTAGAGCTTTCGTGCTACAGTCGTATGTAGTCCATAAAAAATTAGTTTACCTAACATAGTCCGTAGTTCGACTTTTAAAGGTTTTTCTGGGGAATAATTGATTTTTAAAGAAAAATGCTTCTTAACCAGAAAAAAAAAATATTAAAAGGAAAAAATTTGTTTAATTGGAAGTGGCATCACCTTAAACAGTATATTTTAATTATTTCAATGCCGGCTGAAACCTGAGTAAAAAGAAAGATTTCCGATTCTTGACTTTTTACTGTAATTTTATGTATTATGATATTTACTAGAATTTAGAAAACTTTGTTAAAAACAATGATTTTTGTATCTATAAAAACAGTTTTCTTTAATAACAAAGCACTTTTTACAGCTTTAAAGGTGTAGTATTTGTACTAATTTAAAAATCTTTCTTGTACTCTAAATTTGCTTACAAGAAATGCATATATTCTATTAAAATAACAGTACCAAATTAACATGTACCAAAGTATTATAGAATAGCTAAAGACAAATAAATATTAGTATTCATTTTAAGCCCAATGATGCCATATTTCTAATATATTTAAATTTTATTTTTTTTAATAGCAAAATAGCTTCAATAAGATCTTTCATTGTTGATCCAAGATAGCTTTTTATACGCATCAGTGTCGAGAAAAGTTTCTAAACACTTATTTGGTTTGCTTTTAAACAATAATATCTTTGCTACGGGTTTTATTGAAGGATACTATTGAGTATTTATAAAAGCATCGAAAGTCGAATTTTTATACCTACTCATGATTCTCAAAAATGCTGGACTACCTATTTCGACTCTCCACCTCTGATAAGAACAAATTGCTTGTACTTATTGAAAGTCAACCTTTCAATGTAACCGAGAATACTGACGTACCATTAAATGTTGATGCATTGATTCGCATTAATCAGTAATGAATAGTGATTTGTTAATAGCAACCGTTTTTGCTTTTTGCTATTTTTTCTTGTTGCTAAAAAAAGGAATGAATTCTTTGCCCATGCGAATGTTGAACACCCCATTAATAGAGTGAATGTCAGATGTAATTACTGTCTTTGCCAACAGTGACCTTGCAGAATTTCCATGCTACAGTGAAAATATCCTTCACTTTTTCCAATCATATGTAGTCCATAAAAAAATTAGCTTTTCTATCATAGCCTAGAGTTTAACTTTTAAATGTTCATTTGCATTATTCTGCAGATTAATTAATTTGCATTAAATCCACTGATTTGCATTAATCAGTAATGAATGGTGATTTATTAATAATGATTGTTTTTGCTTTTTGCTAACATTCCTTATTGTTGCTAAAAAGGTAAGAAGTCTTTGCTTATGCAAATGCACAACACTGGCTTAATAGAATGAACAATTACTGTCTTTGCCAACAGCTACCTTGCAGAATTTCCGTGCTACAGTGAAAACATCCTGTACTTTTTCTAATCCTATGTATTCTATAAAAAAATTAGTTTATCGATCTTAGCCTGGAGTTTAACTTTTGTTGTTGTTGTTGTTTAGATAATAATAAATTTTTAAAGAAAAACGAAATCTTTCAAAATTATTCTATGGCTAAATTACTCATACATATTGAGAGCAACATAATCGAGATGAGGACTCAATTAAATGTAATTCATTGATTCGCATTAATCAGTAATAAATGGCGATTTGTTAATAGCGAACCATTTTTGCTTTTTGCTAGCATTCCTTATTGTAGCTGAAAAAGAAAAGAAATCTTTGCTTATGCGAATGCAGAACACGCTTAATAGAGTGAATGTCAGGTGCAATTACTGTCTTCGCCAACAGCTACCTTGCAGAGTTTCCGTGTACAGCATGCTTACAACATTTTTTCCAGTAGTGTTTCTTACAGGTGTAGATGATGTTTCTTATATAAAAAAAATCTTTGTTTATTCATCAAAGTCTGTAGTTTGACTTTTAAAATGTTTTCTTGGAGAATTATCGATTTTTAAAGAAACGGTTTCTTAGCTCATTAACGAGATAAGTGTCTGTTAAATGCTATTGTTTTCTTCTTTTAGTTACAAAGTTTCTTTTTGTCTTCGCTTTCCGCGATTTTGTTTTTCTTAAATTTTTTTAAACGAAAGAGGAAGAGATTGTTTGAATAGCCCGATCGATCGCCAATCGTATATTTAAACAGGTAGAAGATTTTAAATCGATATTCAGTAGCTCAGTGCACAGATAAATTTTCGATTAATAAAAGGAGGATATCTTTCCACTAAAAGAATATTTTTTTTTAATTTCTAGGCATTTATTAAAATTAAATTAAGAAGAGATTATGTTATAATTACAAAGAAATATTTTAGAACAATAAAATAGAATAATAAAATTATTTCTTTTCGGGGCTTGTTTTTATAAATTAAGGGGAAACACTTCTTTTAAAAAATAGTTACCTATATATTTTCAAAAACTAAAAATTAAATTAATTGGATAATGGGTTTTACTTAATTTAACCATTACTTGATATTAAAGAAAAAGAGAAAATAAAAACTAAGTTTTATTTAATTATAATAATTTTGCAATAATTTTTTTTATTTTTTTATAATTAATGGGTATATAAACTTATTAAAGAAGAAACTAAATGGAATCAAGTCAATGCAATAAATGAATACGTATATGTTTTGTACATCAGTAGTCCTCTTTCACTTATATATGTCACGAACAGTCCACCGACAGCTCATGAAAGGAGGTAATTGCCTGTCATGAAAACTTTAATTGTAACTGCTCTGGATTCACGTGTCGTAGTGGAGGAGACCTAGAAAACTACCATCAAGCAGCCTAATTATCAATGCGAGACGCTTTTACCCATATTATCACAATCACTATCTATTCTTCTTCTTTCTGGAAATATTGACTGCAACGAACGCCGCCAGCGATTTCGAACCGGAATATAAAATCTATTGAAAAGAACTACTTTAAATTAGGATATATTAAGAATTAAGTACACAAAGTTACTGTCTGCAACTGAATTATAAGAATTAAAATTTTATTAAATTTATTTAATTTTTATATAATTTATTTTATTTTATTTTATATTATTATTTAATTTAATTTCATTATTTATTTTTCAATATTTATAATTAAATAATTTTTATTTAATTATAAATATTTTGATTTAATTTTGACAGCATTATTAAAGTTTAATTTAATACATCTATACATTAAAATTATTCTCATTAAAATATTTATATTACTCCTACATTTAAATTCATTTTAGGTTCACCATCGAGAAAAATGTCAATTTTATTGGAAATAAAACACTTACTTAATGAAATAGAAATAAAAATTTTATTTCCAATGAAAATAAGATGATCATAAGTTATCTTTACAAAAGAATAATTAATGATGGAAGTTCTAACGCCGAAAGAAAACTTCTATTGAACCATTCGAATGGAATAATTTAATACCATATCCTACAGTATTTTTATGCCCATAAAAAGGAATACGCACATCAGATGAGGAGCTCAAAAACTAGATCATTAGAAAGATAAACTGCTCGTATTAATTCAAGAAAAGGTGATATTGGAAAAGTGAAACAAAAGTCGATCGCAATTATTTGAGAAAAAGTTCACATTTCTCCGTGTGTTAGGATAATTATTATCTTACTGTCTTAAAATAACATCTCCATATCTACTGATGCATGTTATTCCAAGTCAAATTATTGAATCAATAGAATAGTTTTGTCAAAAATGCATCTTTTAATCGTTAAAAATTTTGATGCTTTCGTAATTTAAATTGAATGTTTTCCATTAGAATTGGAATTTAAATTGTTTTTCTTAAGAAATTAAAAAGTAAAGATAGACTACTAATTACATTGATTTATATGATATAAGCTTTGCTTTTGCACTCGGTGCCACAAGTTTCGGGTTCGAGTCCCGACAGTGCTATGAATGTTTGTAGTAGTTCGGAATCTTCTTTAAACCATAGGTCCCGGTCTAATATGACTACTACTACTACTATACCACATCACTGTGCCTAGAGCTGGGTTGCCCCTGAACAATTTGGGAATGATGTGGGTGAGAAGTCTGATTGGTGTCTGTGACGCTCTGTGGTCACATGAGACCGGGACCTACGGCTTAAAGTGGATTCCGAACCACTACAAACATTCATGGCACCACTAGGACTCGAACTCGAAACCTGTGGTTCCGAGTGCCAGGGCGCTAGCCACTACAGTCATCAGGTCCAATGTCTAATATGACTGTTGAGCGTTGAGCGTAGATCTGACTACTCTACCCCGTAAAAAGCCACTGAAGAAGTTTTGTTTATTTTAAAAATATTTAATTAATTCTATAATCAATATAAATATTAATAAACATTAGAATTTTAAAAAGTTAGCGTGTAATTAACAATATTTAAGGATTCATTGAATTTTCAAGGAAACGCATTGATTTTTTTTTAATTAAAAATATTTCCACTGGAAAAATTACAATCTGCTTAATTATTTAGAATTGCATATAACATTCATTAGTATCTAGAAAAAAGAACTATCAATAAAATATTTTTGACAAAAATGCTTCTTTTGGTCATTAAAAATTTTGATACTTTCAGAAATTGAAAATGTTTTGCATTAGAATTAGAATTTTTTTTATATATATATTTATCTTTTTCAATTTTTTGACTCACTGAATTGCCATTGATATACTGTACTTGAAAAGGTATTATTTTTACCTCTGAAAAGGTTAATACTCTCTTTTTCCCTGAGATTTATAAAAGCATATTATTCTATACATATGGTTTAAGTATATTTTAAATAATTAAATAAAGGAATATAATAATCAAGAACAAATAATAAAAACAAAATCCTAACATTTTAACTATCGATTCGAAAACCAATAAAGACATTTTAATCTTCCATGTTATATATGTGTGACATCCTATTAAGGACAAATACCTCCAAAAATTAAACGCCTGACTTCCTTAATGCGAAAATTAAACGCGCATTTAAAACTATTTAACCTTTAATGAAATAACTTTTCTGTGTGTCAGAAAATTAAATACTCCTTTCTTAATTCCCCGTCCATTAATTTGGCGTTGAAATCCATCCCAACTTTGGTGGAAGCAGGAAATTAGCATCCCTGCTGGCTTCTTCGGAATCCGTTAACAGAGGTGTCTGCTTCCAACGATGCAGCCGTAATTAACATGGTTTGCGTTGAAACGATAAAAGCCAAAGCAAACCGAACTGAAATATAACTCACCCTGCCTTAATAATTTCCTGCACAGATATTCCAATGACAATTGCATGCTATATTCCGGCTTCAATTATTAAAATTCGCGCTTCAACGGATGTTGTTGCACTGATATGCTTCACTTAGGATTCATAATCCTTTTGATTAATGACATCCGGGCTGGAATTAATGGCTCGTTAATGGGGATCCATTCTCTTTTTAAGCGCGAATTTAAAGCAAGGTGTGGAAATATCGCTCGGGAAGTGTTGATAAAATGTCATTTGCTTCTAATTTTAGGGTTTAAATGTGGGGTGGAATTTTCTGCAGATTTGTTTAACGAGAGATCTTTAAACTATTTTTCTTACTTTTTCTGCGATTTAAAAACTTGATTGGCTCTTTCACATTTTAAACATTTAACCAGATTAACAATTTTTTAATGTAAACTATTGTTCTTCACTTTAAATATTTTAGTAATAATTACAATATATATATATATATATATATATAGTTTTTTAAATTTTTTTAATATTTTATATATATTATTTATATTTTCTTAAAAATTTTAACTATTTTTAAAATTGAAAACTATTTCGTTAGTTCCATTTCATACTTTTTATAGTAATTTATCAAATAAGTTAAATAATGTTACTTCGTTAATGAAATTTGAACCATAATAATGTATATTAATTTGTATAAAATCCTTTATAGATTATTATTTGATGTTTTTTCTGAATGTTTAATGTTTTGAAGTGTTTCATTATAGCTTATATACATATATACACTGAAGTGACAAAAGTCATGGGATAGCACTATGCAAATTTACAGATGGCAGTAGCATCGCGTAGAACAGGTATAAATGCGCAGTGCGTTCGCACAGCTCTCATTTCTGTTTAAGTTATTCATGTGAAGAGGTTTGGACGTCATGATGACCGCACGACGGGAATTAACAGACTTTGAACGCGGAATGTTAGTTGGAGCTAGACGCGTGGGTCATGCCATTTCGGAAATCGTTAGGGAATTCAACATTCCCAGATCCACTGTGTCAAGAGTGTGCCGAGAGTATGAAATTTCAGGCATAACATCCCACCATGGACAGCGCAGTGGTCGACCGCCTGCACTTAACGACCGAGACCGGCGACGTCTGCAAATTCTAACAGACAAGCAACACTGCATCAAATAACCGCAGAAATCAATGTGGGACGTACAAGGGACTTGTCTGTTAGAACTGTGCGGAGAAATTTGGCTTTCTTGGGCTATTCCAGCAGAAGACCGACTCGAGTGCCTTTACTGACAGAACGACATCGCTTGCAGCGACTCTCGTGGGCACGTGAGCATATCGGTTGGTCCCTAGATGAATGGAAAACCGTGGCCTGGTCCGATGAGTCACGATTTCAGTTGGTAAGAGCTGATGGTAGGGTTCGAGTGTGGCGCAGACCCCACGAAGCAATGGACCCAAACTGTCAGTAAGGCACTGTTCAAGCTGGTGGTGGCTCCGTAATGGTGTGGGGTATTTTTTCATGGCATGGACTTGGTCTTCTGGTGCAACTGGACCGAACATTGACTAGAAATGCTTATGTTCAGCTATTTGGAGATCACTTGCAGCCATTCATGGACTTCATGTACCCAAACAACGATGGGATTTTTATGGATGACAATGCGCCATGTCACCGGGCCACAACTGTTCGCGATTGGTTTGAAGAACATTCTGGACAATTCCAACGAATGATCTGGCCACCTAGATCACCCGACATGAATCCCATCGAGCATTTATGGGACATCATCGAGAGGTCTGTTCGTGCCCAAAATCCTGCACCATCAACGCTTTCACAATTATGGACGTCTACCGAGACAGCATGGCTCAATATTCCTGCAGAAGACTTCCAACGACTTGTTGAGTCCATGCCACGAAAACGAAAGGAGGGCCGACACGATATTAAGAGGTATCCCATGACTTTTGTCACTTCAGTGTATATATATATAGATTTATATATGAAAGTCTATCCTACTGCTACGTTTTAACTGTGATACCACGCATTGTATCTTGAAAAAATACCACTTATTAAATCATTCGTTGAATTCAATGTTTATTTATCATAATATATGGCAGTAATGATTATCCATAGTATTTCAATAGCTTTCTCAGCTCTGGATAACATTCAAAATGTTTGAATATCTTTAAGCATTTTTTAGCTGTTAATGCTTCGCCTTTGAAGAAGAAGCCCTTAAAAACTTTTCAGCTCTATCAGAGACCATTTTCCATTCATTTGGATTTCAAAGAAACTCTTAGTGGAAGTTCTTTACTTGAAACCAATTTGCGGATATTTTTGGAAGGCAGTGGAAATTTTTTTTTTGCCGTGAAAAATCACTATTTTGAATTTGGAACTGAAAATGGATCTACTATAAATGAGCCCTTTTTATAAATACGAAAAAAGCTACTGCTTTGAATAATTCTCAGAAATTTTGATAGATGCTTGCATGTCTTATTTCATGCTAGCATCTTTCACTAAAGGTTGTTAAACAACGTGCGAAAATTCCTAATGGTTTGGTATTACACACAATGAACACCCTGTTCTAATCAAAATCACTGCACAAATAATGATCAAGGAAGGATATTTGACACTAGTACTTCCAATATTATTGATTTCAGCATCACATTCAGATGAATATTTGAAAAATAAAAAAAAATATTCATCTGAATATGTTGAAAAGATTTAAAAAAAGAAAACCCTTGACATTTACGATTTTCGACATGTGTGAGCAGGCTATAAATGTGTGAAATAAAATAAGTGTGCCTCACATGTATAACGTAAAATAAGAAAATTAAATTAGCAAAAAATTAAAGCGTTAATGAATAAGATAGTGTCTAGTCAGTAAGTAACTTTACTAACATTTTCTGATTTATAGCTTCTTTTTTTATTAACATGGATTATTTAATACTTTAAAGAAAATGATACATGCACTATTTTTTTGATATTCTTGTTTAATCTAAAGCTGCATTCACACCGAGGCGTTTAAGGGCGTGACTTAAAGTGTTGACCTATCGCTAGTCTCAACGCGTCGCGCTTGATGCTTGTGATAGGGGACGCTTCAAGTTCAAAGCCTTAATGTTAATGCGACTTAAAAAGTATATTTTAAGCTTTTATTCAGTATTCATGGAATATTATCGATTTTTTCTGATTCTTGATTGGATTTTCTTAACTGGATTTCTTAAACTTAATATAGTTGTTTGGGTAAAAAATATTTGCTATATAAGAAGTTGGATTAAGAGTTCTTTATACGTTTAATAAAGCTTCAGAAACATTATTGTACATTTTTTAGCAACAGTCGTTACTTGTATCCATATTTTTTATTATTTTATACATTAACTTAGAAGTTCATGTGATTTAAATTTTTAAAATACTAACAAATAAAAAGTAATGAGATCAAAGCATTTTTATTGTATTTTAAGAAAAAAGAAATATTCTTATTTTCCATCTGTCATAGAGGAATGCAATGTTTACAAAGCAAAATTATTACTTAAAATAAAATATTCTAAGTAACAATATGAATGCTACACGAGAAAATGTTGAAATGTATGAATGCTGAAATGCAAAGATTTTTTTTTTTTTTTTTGTTGAAGAATTTTAAAGTAAAGATTTAATATTATTCCACAGTACTATACTTTAAATACTGGGCACATAAATGGAAATCCCTAGAACCCTTGCCGAGTTTTATGATGAGTTATATTTAGCTCAGAACGTTAACTTTTCTTGCTTTTCGCAAGCAAATACTCCTTAAGGAGTGAAATCTAGCAGTAACCGAAGATCTCAAAAGTATTCCTCGTGGTCTGCCTTAAGAGAGGTTAGAGGTCCAGAATCGCAACTATTACCCAGCCACGTAAAATCACAAACTTTGATTACGTCTATGTAGAGGATATTTTTTCCCCTTCCTTCCATGTTTCCCCTTATTTAGGGAATAATAGTTGTGCAGAATTGCTGCATTCTAAGCGAAAGATCCTTGCCTTAGTAGTAAGTGTTGTTTACCTTTCTTTGACGGGAAAATTTTAAGGAAATGGGAAAAGTTTTTGGCTTGGTCATTACTTAGTTAATTAAGGATCTTTGAAGATTTTAACGAGCGCAAAAGTTCTTGATAATTCCTTTGAGACCGACCTTTGAAAAAGCATTTTTCCCCTTTTCGAAGATAGTTTCGAACACTTTTTTTTTTTAATAACTCTTGAAATTCTCGGTAAAGGATCTAAAAACATTAGCATAAGATAATGAAAGAATTTATTAAGTCGGGAAAAGTCAACAAGAGTGAAAAAGACATTCGAGTTTGTTTAACTTTTAAATAGCCTAGTTGATTTTCTAAAGAAGGCTTGGAAGAAGCAAATAAAAAAAAAATTTGTTAATTAAAATTTTATGAGTTATTAACACTAGAGATAAAATAATATGAATTAATATTATAATTGAAAATAATTTAAAATTCATCATTTTTATATAAATAATAATTATTAATAAAGTCTTAGTAATTAATTATCAATAAAAACTCCCATTTAGGTTTACCTGGTATTTTCTTATAAAAATCTATGTATATTTTCAAATTATAGTTCTTGATGTTTTGGCTCTATCGCATAACTTGTGTAACTGATAAGTAAATCCTAGAAATGAAATATTAAGAATTAATATTATAATTGAAAATAATTTATTTAAATTAATATAAAATTTTATCATTGTCTTTATTTAAATATTAATTATTAATAAAGTCTTAATAATTAATTATCAATAAAGACGCATATATTAGCTTTACCTGCTATTTACTTATAAAACTCTGTCTACGTTATCAAATTATAGCTATTGATGTTTTAGCTCTATCTTATGACGGGCGTAACCAATAAATATGTCTTAATACTCAGTGATTATCCAGTCTTTAGAAACAGTTCTCTCACAATATTTTTCTCTTTATGTTGTCTAAAATAATGCATTTTGATTGTCTCATTTTCACTGAATTTATTAATTTCTTTGATTGTCCAATAGTTTTTTTTGTGTTTAGTAATGTTTAATCTTAATTTCTGTGTTCTACAGAAAAAATATACTCAAATATTCTATTTTTATTCGTATTATTTCTTTGAGTCTTGCTTAATTTATCTGAATATGCTTATCTTCCCAATAAAATTGTTTTGTTCTACATTAACTTTTCTCGTTTTATCCTTGGTTTAGAATTTCATGCTTTTACTTTATATTCCTGTAAAGGCCCTTTGAGGCATAAAAATGGAAATGTGTGTCGGAGTCTGTTCATCTATTACTTTATATTAATATATTATAATTTGATTTTGTGGAAAAAGAATTCCTGTAAGTGTTCAAATTATGTTAAGCAGAATAACGTTTATTTAATTTTCGGGATATTATTTTTACTTTATCTCTAGATTATGTGTTAGGACAATCTGAACACCAATACTTTTGTTTGAATATCATAAATGGCTAAGCTAAAACAGTCAAACATTCATGATTTATTTGTAATTTTAATATGCAAATTCCTTAATTTTATCTTAATATGCATTAATTACTTTCGATGCAATTTTTTTATATTCAATACTTCTGAGCAAAATTTTAAGTAGTGATAAAACATATCTAAATAAGCAATTTTCATTATACAATGCATTGGCATAATGCAGGAGGTGACCCTCTAGATGACACTGTCATTGAACGCATAGTGTGCTACCATTTCTATTCATGGTAATGTCTATTGTGGAAATTCTGGCTTGTTAACCCACGTCCAGATTTGAAATTTTCGTTAGAATGTGTATCTTATTCCGGGCGTTAGAAAAGCGAATCCCTTTTTTCCTCTTATGAGCGAGCCTCCAGTCGTCCTTCAGGTTTGGGTTGATTTGGTTTGTCGCTCTACAGTCATTTTTTTACACACTTTGGGCTGATTAAACAGGTGCTTAGTTTAACGTGGATTCCGAACCACTAACAAACATTCCTGCCGCTGCCAGAATTCGAACCGTAAGACTGGGATATCAACGACCAATGCGCTAGCCAATTGGCTATCATGTCACTCGCGTTTCAAGGGTTGTAAATCCTTTGATGCATTACCAACAGTCAATCCTACGACAAGTGGCTTAGTAAGCTTTTTTGCATGTGTTGCTTTTTTTTGTCCAACCTAAAACAAATTGGTTTGTAGTGTTTAGTGTGCGGTGTTCAAAACTTATTCGATCAAATGTAGATGCAGCTTTAGACGAAACACGAAAAAGCGGGCATGTATGAAACATGTTCATTAATGTTATGGAAGCTCAAAGACTATACCAATTCAATAAATATCGTTGAAGCGACGGTTTGGCGACTTGTTTTTTCTTTTTCTTTTCTCCACATATCAACCCCGTATCTAGGGCTTGGTAGCCCCCTACAAGTTAGAAAGGTCATGGTGTAACATCTGCGGGCTTCATGTACACCCACCGACGTGTGTTGAAGGGAAGATAGTGTCTTCTGGCAGGACCTTTTGGAATAAGTGCCCCTATAATTAGCCACGGCTTACACAAATTAGGAAAAGGCAAACATGTATGATACGGTGGACAGGAATATTATGAAAGCATAAAGACTGAACATATTTCGTAAGTATCGCTGAAGTGACGATATTGCGAGTACTTTCTTTTTCTTTTTTCCGCAATTCACCCCTATCTAGAGGTAGCCCCCTACGAGTTTAGCCCCTACTAGCCCCCTACGAGTTTGAAAAGTGAGGGTGGAACATTCGTAGGCTTCACATGTACCACAAACATCCCACCAACGAGTATTGATGGGAAGATAATGCCTTCTGGAAGGACAAATTCCAATTAAAAATGTGCGGGGTCAACCTCATCTTTATCATGAACAGCATACCGAAGGGTGTTGAGGGGAAGACAGAATCTTTCGGGAGTTCCCCTGATTTTCGGTGGTAGTATGGGAGAAACTCTGAACAACTCCCACCAGGCAACTCCACTATTCATGCAAGATGCTTTGCATACACTGTCGCAATCGTCATCTAGACTTCTCGTTTCTGAAAACAGTGATTACAACAATGTCATCAACTGATTCGAACATCCTGCACGTTATCTGCGCCCGTTGCTATGAATCGGGCGGTTTGGCGAGTACTACTTACAGGACGTACGATTACAATCCTTACCATGCACAGAAGGTAAAATCCTTGACACCAGATTGCCAGCCATTCTCAATTTTGTACGCTTGAAGCAACTGGAGTTTGATGCACATGTTTTATTGAATGATCGATGTACCTTAACGTGTAAGGGCATTTTTAATATTCAGTTTTGATATGTGACCATCTAAATTTCTACACGAGCATGTTCGTTCCAAGGGCATCTGCAATCGTGCTTGATCATTCGATTGGTCCATTTTAGGAGACAGTGACTGCTTCCTCCACTTGTGATAAGGCAATTAAATCTATGGCAAAAATTGCTTATTTAGATGTCTTATATCCCCCCCTTCCCATTTATTTTGAATCACCCTTTATAGCTATTGTAAATCTTCTCACGAATGTAATAAAAAATGTGATGTGATATCACATAATAAAGTAATGTATTCTCTCACGAATATAGGATTTTTCAGTTACGATTTAACACATTAAGCATTGAGGTTAAAAAAAATTGCGTGTGAAAAACTTCGTTTTTTATACACTTGTATTAATATTATGTATAATTACAATTTAAAATATCGTATTTAATGCGCAATTTAACTAAATAAATATTTCATTATAAATCTTATTCTTTATGATGCGAATAGAAACGTGAAATAAAAATTCGAACTCAAAATAAATTCCTCTCTATCTAAAGCTAAATAAATAAATATTTCATTTAAAAGGGATTGGCTGTGAACAATGTAAATAATGAACTGTCTTATTTAGTTTTTGAAACTATCTAAATTACCAGAGCGAAGATAGTAGAAAATTAATGGTTAAAATTCGTCTAATTTATATATTTAATACAAAAATGATTAACTAAAAAACGAGTCCAACATAATGCTACACACATTAATCAGAATAGAAGATCTTTTTCCTCCTTTTTGGTTGATCTTTTCTTTTTTGATTGTTCATTTCTTCCTTGGTGTTTTTTTAGAGTTATTATTTCTATGCTTAAAAACAATAGTCATTTTTTTTACTGGAACAATGGGGGAAAAGGCTTGCAAATGAGTTCTAATATTCTTGGCTATTTCATCAAATAAGAAACTTCCAATTAAAAAGAAATCAACCATTTGAAAAATGGGGCACAAATGATTCTCCGAGCAGCTGAAAATTTCTAGGAAAAAAAAACAATCGAGGAAATTGCTTGGGATAAAACGACCGCAGCAACTTTTCCACTGGAATGCAATTAGAAGTACTAATCATCGCATTAATTCTCTAATATGCGGAATGGGGTGGATATGCACTAATTTACTCTTTTTGATTGGTGCCCTTGGAAAGTTGTTAGATGTACGGCTGCTTAAATATCGATAGAAATGACTTGAGATGCTGTAAAATATTGTGCTTGAGTTTTAAAATATCATTTTTTTAAAAAGAAATCTAATTAAATGCAGAAAAAAAACACTTTGAACATCTGGAGAGATAAATGAAAGTTGTTAGATGTACAGATGCTTTAAATATAGATAGAAGACTTGAGATCATGCAAATTTTTTGTTGACGAAATCCAAATATTTTGTTTGTGTTTTAAAGTCTGATTTTTTGTAAGAAATCTAATTAAATGCAGAAAAAATATATCATCTAATAAAAAATTTAAATCTCAATTTTTTAAAAAGAAACCTAATTAAATGCAGAAAAAGATACATTGAAAGTCTGGAGAGATAAATGAAAGTTGTTAGATGTACAGCTGCTTTAAATATAGATAGAAAGACTTCAGATCATGCAAAATCTTTTGTTGATAAAATCCAAATATTTTGTTTGAGTTTTAAAATATCAACTTTTGTAAAAGAAATCTAATTAAATGCAGAAAAAAATGCATTGAACGTCTGGAGAGATAAATGAAAGTTGTTAGATGTACAGCTGCTTTAAATATAGATAGAAAGGATTTGAGATACTGCAAAATATTTTGTTGACGAAATCCAAATATTGGGCTTGAATTATAAAATCTCAATTTTTTTTAAAGAAATCTAATTAAATCTAGAAAAAAATACATTGAACATCTGGAGAGATAAATAAAAGTTGTTAGATAGAAAGTTGTTAGATGTACAGCTGCTTTAAATATCGATAGAAAAGACTTGATATGTTGCAATATATTTTGTTGACGAAATTTAAATATTGTGTTTGAATTTTAAAATCTCAATTTTTTTAAAGAAATGTAATTAAATGTAGAAAAATGTACATTGAACGTCTGGATACATAAATGAAAGTTCTTAGATATACAACTGCTTTAAATATAGATAGAAACGACTTGAGATCTTACAAAATATTTTTTCATAAAATCCAAATATTGTGTTTGAGTTTTAAAATCTCAATGATTTAGAAAAAATCTAATTAAATACAGAAAAAAATGCATTGAACTTCTGGAGAGATAAATGGAAAATTTTTTTTGCTGACGTTAAGCTCTTAAAAATGTTTAACAATTTTTGTTTTTATGCCTTGCTGTCTGCAGCTGAGCATTAGTCTTAATAACGAAAAGAAATTTTATAAAAGGAAACAAATAAAGGAATGAAAAATATCCTGTGATTTATTTTTGCAAGATAAAGTATACGAGAAGCAAAACGAAGAATTCAAATCAATTATCAAAGTAAAATATATTTTATTTTAAAAGATCTTTAGTTAAGTAAAAAAAATATATAACGTCAAATGATTTACCATTTATTTCTGGAAGAACACAATAGTGAAAAAGTATTTTTAATTTTTCTTACGAAATAAACCACATAACAGTAACAGTTAATTTAAATAAAAAGGCCACAATCTGATTCTTAACGAAAAAAAATTCTATTGATTCAATTTTTTACTTTTAAATTTATCTTTAAATTCATTTATTTTTCGATACCAGAATACTATCGTTTTAAACTGTTCTTTATAAAGAGTAAAAGACATTTATTCAATGCTCTCTCCTGAAAAAGACATTACAACCTAAATCGTTAACCTCTCAAGTATGTTTTATCTTCCTTTCCATGTCTTGATTATCTTTACACTGTTCGTATCTTTTAAATAATTGGCAAATCCCTCAAACTCCGTCCATCGATCTGTACATGAATAAAAAGATAAGAATTTTTCATTCCTTTTGTTGCTGAATTTCGTATCTCCCAGAACAAGGTACATTTGCAAATAATGAGGTAATAAAAAGAACCGGGTTCGACATAATCGCATTAAATGAGGGGGGAGGGTATATTTCGGAATAAAAGGCGTTAGACGATACTTTCCAGCCTTGAACCTAATGGTGCATTTGAATAAATTTCTTCCGAAGTTAAATGCAGTGGTGGAAGTTTTATATATCAAAGCTTCCTTTATTGAACCTTGGAGTGTTGCTCTTTCTAGAATTCTAGATTCAGACAAAGCATATTAGCGGTCTTTTAGCAAATTAGTATCATTTTATTCATTTTGAAGGAAATTCATGATATTTCACTGAGGGAAGGGATCAAAGTCACTTTATGCAAATGTTGACATTACAGAATAAACTTTATTTTTTTTTGCTATTTAAATTTTATTAATTATTATCAATGGAAAAATTAAAAGCATATTAGTGGTAATTTTTTTAGTCAAAATTTAGCTTTTGTGACAATTTTATTCATTTTGAAGAAGATTCATGGTAGTTCACTAGGGGAAAGGATCAGAATCGCTTTATGTTAAAAATGTATGTAAATCGCTTTATGTTAAAAATGTATGTAAATCGCTTTATGTTAAAAATGTATGTAAATCGCTTTATGTTAAATTAAGGAATAAAGTTTAATTTTTTTTTTTTTTTTTGTCTATTTAAATTTTGTTAATTATAATGAATAATTAATCATTATGAATAGAAATATTAAAAGCATATTAGTGGTCTTTTAGCAAATTAGTATCATTTTATTCCTTTTGAAGGAGATTTATGATATTTCACTGGGGGAATGGATTAAAATCCCTTTATGCAAATGTTTACATTAAAGAATAAAGTTTCATTTTTTGTCTATTTAAATTTTGTTAGTTATAACGAATAATTAATTACTATGAATAGAAAAATTAAATTAAAAGTTTCACCCAGGATTAAATTGCAGAACCATTTAATTAAAATTTAAGCTACAGAAAACAAAATTTATCGTAGTTTCTACCTTATTCTCTCTCTCTCTCTCTCCGTGTATATATATATATATATTCTTCATGCATTAATCAAAACAAGCTCTTAATAGCGAGGAGTAATTAAAGCGAGCTCTTCAATTTTATTAAAATATTATTTGAATAATGATTACTCGTTGGTTTTAAAACAAAGACAAATTTTTTGTTCCTTCAATTCATTATTTCTAATTGATGATATGAAAGAAATTATTTTATAGCTTCAAATTTCATTTCTATTAATTAATTTTTCTTCAAAATGTTTTCTAATTATTCTGTTAAAGTTTCCTTTTTAATTCTATTGTGTTTTTCTATAATTGAAATAAAAAATGTTAATATTATAGTATAAAAAGCAAACATATTTGTTTCAGAAAATACTGGAAAAACCGTTAAATATATTTTAAGGTAAAGAGCATTTAAAATGTCTGTAATAAATCTATAATTGATGTTATAAAAATAATTTAACAATAAATGTTACGAAATTAAAAAATTAAAAACTGATTATTTTTTTGTTCTGTTTCACTTATTCCCATATTTTAAGTGTTAAGATGGCCTTTTTCAACTCTGTTTCAACTTCAACTCTGTTCTCTTTTTCAACTTCTCTGTCAAATGGAACTTTTTGGAACTCATCCCCCTCTTGAAGTGAAGTCTTACTGTAATTATAACTCTTTTTCTTTTAAACAAAATTTCAATAAAGTCGGTCTTACCAATTTGTCTATGCTCTCAACTCATAACATGTCTAGTTAAGTATTCTCAATATAATTTTGATTGGAACAGTTTCTGCATTACTGCACTCTTAAACGTTTCGCACTCTAACAAAATATTAATATTTCCTGGCGTAAAAAAATTACAATGATTTTGACGTTGAAATAAAGGGTATAATCTTTAATTCTGCACTTTATATGCACAGGGGTGAGAACCCATGATTATGTTAGTTGGGAGTCAACTGAAGCTAGGTAAAATAGATTAATCTAGTTAATAGTGAAGGAGAATCTCGACAATGGAAGTAATTTGTCACTCAAGCTGCGAAAAGTCTGCACACGTTTAATACCAAACTTGGACATTTTTCATCAGCAACAAAAGGCGTGAAAGGATGAGAAATTGTCAGGTACGATACTGTAATTATAAAAATAAAAGAGTTGATGCAATTTAAATATACGTAAGATAGGCAGTAGGCAAAGATCAGTGAATAGTTTAGTCTAAAGACTATAAAAATATCATTATGGGGGGCGTTTTATTTCCTTTTTTGTAAATAATGGCTAAACGGCTATGTATTAGCTTTATGTTTTCGCACTTTTTATGTCTCTCAAGGGGAAATTTTCGGAAACTTCAAGACAATGACAAAAGTTTTTTTTTTTTTTTTCTGTGCGTAGAGTTACGGGAAAGGCTATGCTATATTTTCACATTTTCTCCTAAAAGAATGATTAATAGTGTTTTTATGGAGTTCGAAGGAAAAAATAAGAGGTATTCAAAATAAGGTTTTCTTTTTCACATAGTTTTACTTTTTTATTTTATGCTAGCTTTGAAGATAAGTTCTAAACACATATTTAATTTTTTTTTTTATTTTCATTAAAATGGTTTGTTTAATACGGGGTATTTAAATAAACTTTATAAGCAGATTAAAGACGTAGAAGATTGAAATTAATAGTGATGGAGAATCTCGACAATGAAAGTAATTTGTCCCTCAAACTACGAAAAGACTTCACACGTTTAACAGCAAACTTGGGCATTTCTCATCAGCAACAAAAGGCCTGAAAGGATGAGAAATTGTCAGGTACGATACTGTAATTATAAAAATAAAAGAGTTGATGAAATTTAAATATACGTAAGATAGGCAGTAGGCAAAGATCAGTGAATAATTTAGTCTAAAGACTATAAAAATATCTTTACGGGGGCATTTTATTTTCGTTTTTGTAAATAATGACTAAACGGCTTTGTATTGGCTTTATGTTTTCGCACTTTTTATGTCTCTCAAGGGGAAAATTTCGGAAACTTGAAGACAATGACAAAAGTTTTTTTTTTCTGTAAGTAGAGTTACGGAGAAGGCTGCGTTATATTTTCACATTTTCTTCTAAAAGAATGATTAATGGTATTTTTATGGAACTCGAAGGAAAAAATAAGAGGTATTCAAAATAAGGTGTTCTTTTTCACATAGTTTTACTTTTTTCATTTTATGCTAGCTAAGTTCTAAAAAAATATTTAATTTTCTTATTTTCATTAAAATTTTTTGCTTATACGCGGTATTTAAATAAACTTTATAAATTGATTAAAGATGTAGAAGAATGGAATTAACATAAGATAAAGTTCTCTAAGCCTTCAAACTTCTTTAAGTTGTTGTTGTTTTTAACTGACAGATGATAAACGTTGTGAGAATGCAATTTCACCTGCAGTTTACATTTAAATAGCAATGTCCTCTGAGTATATTCAAATTTTTGTTATTCTTTAGTTTCACCAAATAATAATTAAAATTTTATACTTAGTTGGACTAGCTTGGTTAATTGTGTTGTTGTTGTTCCTTATCCCACTTGGTAGACAGCAACATCTAAACCAAATCCATGAACCCTTGTGTTCTGAAGGAAGCGGGGAAGGGTGGGAGCAGCTTCTGTTGTAATGGAGCACCCGTAGGTAGAAGTCTGACTTGGCTCCGTGACGCTGAAGAAGGAGGGCAGTGCCTTCCGGGATGACTTTCAGAAGGAACTACCCCGCATGGGTAAAACCTGGAAAACTCCCACCAGGTAGGCCGACTAACGAGGCAAGATGCTGAACATCACAAACGCCATCGATTCTCCTCATTTTTGAAACAGTGCCTACAACAAAGCCGCCAGCGAATTGAACCTCAGCCCTAATACTCAGGGCCTGATGGCCGAGTGGCTACCGCTCTGGCGCTCGGTACCACAGGTTTCGAGTTCGATTCCCGGCCATGCCATGGATGTTTGTAGTGGTTCGGAATCCACTTTAAGCCCTAGGTCCCGGTCTCATATGAACGCAGAGCGTCACAGAGCCCAATCAGACTTCTCACCCACATCATTCTCAAACAGTAAAGGGGCAAATGAGGTCTAGGCACAATGATGGTGTGTGGTGTAGTAATAGTAGCCCTAATATTCACCAGCGGCGCACGTTGTCACTGAGCCCCGAATCGGACTGGTAGACTTTTAAATGTCACACTAATTATAGAGCATAAATATGCATAAGGTTTACTAAATAATGGCAATAATAATAATCTCTAAATGCAGATTTTTCAAGGCTCATGCAGATTCTATTGTCTTTCAAATGAGCAATTTATTGGAAACTGCTGCTTTAGTTAGTCTGATGATCTTTATATTTTCTATTTCAAGATATCTTACACGTGAATGTAGAAATTGGAATTTTTTTCCTGCTGAACTACTATAATAATTTGAAGTATTTTTCTTTTTTAATTTAATAAGAAGAATTTATATTAGCCTTTAAGAATTTATATTAGCCCTTAAAAATTTGCTTCAGAACCATAAAAACCTTTTACTTAAATTAATAACCAGGGTTGTAAGATTTTGAAATTCTAAAATTATATAAGGCAACTAGCAGAACCCGGCATATATGTCGTCCTGCCAAAAAGAAGTGCATTGTAGAAAATTACATATCTTGAATATGTTCTCCATGTTCCGATATATGTGCATACTCATTTTCATGGATATCGCTTGAATGGTATAGAAATTGATATCTACAGCACCATTTGGTGGCGAGTTACAACAAAGGGGATATCACAAAAACATTCTCCATGTAATGTCAAACACACACGAAAAATTTCATCAAAATCAGTGAACCTGTTTAGGAGGAGTTCAGCGACAAACACATGTATAGAATAATTATAAATAAAGATATATCGATTGCAACACCACCTATCGAGTCCAATTGTGAATCTAATCCAGGGACCCACTCAAACACACACAAAAAATTTCATGCAAATCTGTTCAGCCATTTAGGAGGAGTTCAGTGACAAACACATGTATAGAAGAATTATATATAAAGATATATCGATTGCAACACCACCTATCGAGTCCAATTGTGAATCTAATCCAGGGACCCACTCAAACACACACAAAAAAAAAATTTCATGCAAATCTGTTCAGCCATTTAGGAGGAGTTCAGTGACAAACACATGTATAGAAGAATTATATATAAAGATATATCGATTGCAACACCACCTATCGAGTCCAATTGTGAATCTAATCCAGGGACCCACTCAAACACACACAAAAATTTCATGCAAATCTGTTCAGCCATTTAGGAGGAGTTCAGTGACAAACACATGTATAGAAGAATTATATATAAAGATATATCGATTGCAACACCACCTATCGAGTCCAATTGTGAATCTAATCCAGGGACCCACTCAAACACACACAAAAATTTCATGCAAATCTGTTCAGCCATTTAGGAGGAGTTCAGTGACAAACACATGTATAGAAGAATTATGTATAAAGATATATCGATTGCAACACCACCTATCGAGTCCAATTGTGAATCTAATCCAGGGACCCACTCAAACACACACAAAAATTTCATGCAAATCTGTTCAGCCATTTAGGAGGAGTTCAGTGACAAACACATGTATAGAAGAATTATATATAAAGATATATCGATTGCAACACCACCTATCGAGTCCAATTGTGAATCTAATCCAGGGACCCACTCAAACACACACAAAAAATTTCATGCAAATCTGTTCAGCCATTTAGGAGGAGTTCAGTGACAAACACATGTATAGAAGAATTATATATAAAGATATATCGATTGCAACACCACCTATCGAGTCCAATTGTGAATCTAATCCAGGGAACCACTCAAACACACACAAAAAATTTCATCCAAATCTGTTCAGCCGTTTAGGAGGAGTTCAGTGACAAACACATGTATAGAAGAATTATATATAAAGATATATCGATTGCAACACCACCTATCGAGTCCAATTGTGAATCTAATCCAGGGACCCACTCAAACACACACAAAAAATTTCATGCAAATCTGTTCAGCCATTTAGGAGGAGTTCAGTGACAAACATATGTAATATATATTATACTTATAGAATTATATATATAAAAATTACAAAAATATTTCTTTTAATTAAATTAATTCAAATTTTTTAAATTTCTTTATTTTGATCATTTTAATTGTAATTATTTATCTCTGATGATAAAATATTTTCAAGTAGAAAAAAAATCACGAACTTTCATACAGTTATTCTATGCTATATTTAGACGTGAAATTGTTTTTATGGCAACATTCGCTAATATCGACAATTGAAAAAAAGAGACATCAAGATTTCGTTATAAATTAATCGTTTAAAACTTTATTTGTAATTAATTTGCATAATTCATTAAAAATATTTTTAAAGGACAAATCGTGAAAAATCTTCATGTGTCTTAATGATTTTAATGTTTTCTAGAGTATTAAAAAGAATATTATACAAAAATTTAAATTAAATACCCATCCCTTTTTGTTCTTTCACATAGTTGTTGTTAAAATAAATATTTTCATTTTTTTTGTTTTAAAACATTAAAAAATTTGAAACAAACATTATTAAGCATAACAAATATTGACTTATAAACTTAATTCCAAAAATGTCTAGAACTATGCATAATATCTTCCAGAAATAATTTTGTAATGGACATCGTGAAAAATCTTCATTTGTCTTAATGATTTTAATGTTTTCTAGAGTATTAAAAAGAATATTATACAAAAATTAAAATTAAATACCTGTCCCTTTTTGTTCTTTCACAAAGTTGCTGTTAAAATAAATATTTTCATTTTATTTTGCTTTAAAAAATTATAAAATTAGAAACACATTATTAAGCATAACAAATATTGACTTATAAACTCAATTTCAAAAATGTCTAGAACTATGCATAATATCGTCCAGAAATAATTTTTGAACATCAAGTATAATAGAAATTTATATTCACGATTTTTAATTTATAATTCATTTTATATTTTTCCCAATCTTAAAACAAATTGCTAGCAAAATCATATGTAAACACACTATTTCTAATTAACTCTTTCATCTAACATTGTTTACGATCTATCTATTATTTCAGTACTGAATCCCAAGAAAAAAAAGCTTTTTAGGAAATTGCATCTCTGTTTTTAGTTAAGGGAACTTAAAATCTTTAATCAAAACCGTAACCGCATCTTTCCTTGCATCACACCGGAAGCAATTAGACTGATTGGAAAATGCTGACAGCAAACATGGCGGGTAATTCGTTTTCTGGATTGTTAGTTTTGATCAATACTCTTCTCGTTCTCTGGGTGACAGTTGGGTCTTTTATTTTAAAGAACTGATTAACCAGTGGATTTCTTTTGATCCTTCACATCGAGGAAAATGCCATATTTATTCCCACTTAACAAAATATGCATCTCGTATTTTTATTCTTAACGAAACAGTTTGTCTTGGCATGTAATTTCCGTAAACCCAACTTCCATTTTTTTGACAGTACTTTTCGGATGAGTTAGTTTATGGAACTGATATTTGTTTACCCTTGAGGTTTATAACATTCGTTTGACACATCCAAGTATATGAAAACCATTAGGAGGGGTTGTATAACTATTATGATTATATGTATTGAATATTAATCTATGTCTCTTATTTCTCTTGTTGGTTAAAGTTTTTTGTTTCAAATTTAGGTATTAATTCTTAGATAGACATTTTTGATCAAGTAATTGAACTAAATGATCCACATATTTTTAAAATGTTTTAATGAGTCTTTTTCCTAATTAAAATTGTGTTTATCTGGGGTAGTTCTTTAAGCTCAGGGCTGAGTGGTCGAGTGTCTAGCGCTCGGTGAAACAGTTTTCGGGTTTGAGTCCCGATGGTGCCATGAATGCTTTTAGTGGTTGGAAATGCACTTTAAGCTATAGGTCCGGTCTCATATGACTGTAGAGCGTCACGGAGCTAAGTCAGACTTCTACCTACGGGTGCTCCATCACTACAGAAACTGGCCCCTTTCCCTTCAACCATGAGTCCAAAAAAATTCGTGGGCTTTATTTACATATCATAAATATCTATAATATATAACATAAATATTTATGTTATATATTATAGATAAATATGATAATTTTTTAATAAATTTAAGTTTGAAAATTTCTTATGAATATATTTATTTTATTCCTTAATTTTCATTCATTTATTTATTAATTTCTTATTTAATAATTTAAAAAAAATTAAATTATAATAACTCCTGGCTTTTTATAAAATCATCATAGCCGTTATTATGAATATTAACTTGATAGTTACAAGAAACAAACATATCATACGGTAAAAAGGCTCTTTATTAGTTATATTTTGACTTATTTTCCATTCATTCTTCGTATCTATTCTTCAAGTACCATAAAAAAAAAAATCATGTTCGATGAATGATTTATTTTTTATTTCTGGTGTTATAAATATAGCAACTATTAATGCTCTTATTTATATTATAAAGGCATTTATGAAATTTATTAATTTATATTGTTTTAATTGCAATTTTTCTAAACATCTCTAATTTTATTATTTCTCCTATGTAGTTCATTTAATCAAGCAGATTGCTTCGGCGAAAATTTCATTTTCAAATATTTTATTCAGATGAAAAATTATCTCCTGTAGAAATTCTCCCTTTTCTAAGCAATAGTGCTTTTAAAATAAAAATAAATAGTACCTGGACGCGTTTCGAAAAGTGCTTCCAGAAAGAATTTGGGGATTTCTAACTTACCATCCTTAAAGAAATCCCCCGTCTTGGCTGTTTCATTATCCCTTTTTAGAGGAAGCATGCGGGACACCATTCTCGCTGTCTTTACCAAATCTCCGAAATTTACCCCGAACTGTTTGTCTATTTACATTGGTAGGGACTGAAATTCTGGCATCAAAGGTGCAATGTTATTCGCCACACTCATTTAGAGTAGACGGTGGAATGCGATAGCGAGTAAATTAATAGCGCGATATTAAGTCCTGTATCGCTAAGAGGGGAGTGAGTTATTATCAGTTGGCAAAGCTTAGAGGCCGGACGTTTCGGGGCAAGAGATAGGATATTGTTGAGAGATGTTATTCGATGCGATGGCGCAAATATTTTAGAAGGGAACTAATTGAGAATCTGTTTCTCAATTCAAGAGATGTCCTCTCAGAATGTGTGGCCTTGAATCGGAGAAATGCTTTTAGAAATGTTGGATGCCATTGAATTTATGATGTAATACATTTCAATTAGTTGTGTTCGATCTGAAATTTGGCGGCTACCTTTTTTGAGGGATTTCAATAAAATGCAGGAATGATAAAATATTATTTGGAATTGAGAAAATATTTTAGCGAAATATAAATTATTTTAATAATAGCAAGGTTAAATTTCGTGTAAAACACTTACATCTTTTATGTGTAAATTACAGGTTTATCAGTTATGAATTAATAAAATTTATTGAAAATGAAATTTATAAATTTATTGAATATGAAATTTATCATGTTTTCCACTTTTCTTTCATAAAAATATTTTTTCTTGAGTTTTCGAAACGCAATATTAGACAACTAGCTCTAAAATTAAAATTTACTTGTAAAAAAATTTTTATTTCCTGTTGCCTTTAAACCCATTGTATCCTTTATTTATATCCAAATCTTACTTTTTAATAACATCTAGTGCAAAATGATTTAACATATATCTCTCTTTATATATATATATAATTTTCTGTAAGTCAGACCATTTTTTCTGGAGCTAAAACTATAATTAGAGTTCAGGAACTTAATAATTTTACATAAGGTGGATAAATATTAATAAAATTGGCTTGAAATAAAACATGTTTTTTATGAATATTTCATAAATCGAGCTAATTTTATTAAATTTATGTTTTAATAAATTAAAAATAAGATCTAATTATTATTTTTCTAAATCATATATTAAAAGTAGCTGTTTAATAGCATTATTTAAACTGTAGCTGTTTTTGAAAAACTTACATTCATTTTTTTTAAACTTATGTCACTTTTTTTCTAACCCATTCCATGTGCTTTACGTATGCATTTGTTTTGTAGTAAATTTATGCTTATTATACCGTGTGATTAAACGTAATCTTGTGTAAAAAATAATGATATTAAAATACAGGAAAATGTGTGTCGCATTATTTTTGTCATATGTGCACTATTCACAATATGTAGGCTGTAAAACATTTTTGAGAAGTGTATTTTTAATTCATGCAAAATCAAAAAGGTATATCATTTTTATACTTAAGTAAATAAATGTCTCATTAAGCTCTGTTCTTTTATTAAAATAAAGCTATATCTCAAATGTATCTTGTATTTAATTTTCTCCCGCAATTGAGAGCAAGCCTTTCATCACAAAATGACAGTTAACACCGGGCATTAATATTTACCACGTTCCCAAATTAGAATTTTTTTTCGATTAGAAGAAATACTCTTTCTATATTTGAGCCCTTGTAGCTATAAATAATCAGTACGCTTTCACTTAACCCATATCCATTGCCCGAAATCAAAATTTTTACCATGCGACCGCCCTTGTACGGAAAGATTGATTTAACGAGTCCTAGTGTCAGTTCAACCATAACAGCATAGCCGTTGATAAAGCATCAAATTGCTTCCTGCGCACAAATATCTAATATGCGCCCCACGAAACTCTAGTACGTGTCTTGAAAAGCAAAAATAGCCAGCTGATAAAATGATTGTTTTAGAGAATGCGGCGACATTCATTTTAGTGTGTCCATCATTCTGGTGATAATATTTTTATGCGGGTTGATGGCGAGGTGTTATGATAGAAGTGATATATTTCTCTTGTCTTATGCGGGAGTGAACTCTATGTCATAGATAAGGATTTGTTTTCATGTTAACGAAAGAAAGTGTCAACACCAGGAACTAAAAACAGGCCTTAAATGAACCTTTATTTATCCGCTTTATCATCACGCCATTTATTTATACCAATATAGTCCTGAACTTATTCTATTTATTTCTCAGGAACGGATATTAATTGCAACGTTATCTAGAGTATATTATGGAATTATAGGTAAAGAAAATAATATATTATTTGAATGTTTAATATTATTAATTTTGTTTTAAATGTTCGTTTTTAATGCTCTGTTCTTTGTTTCTTTTTAGGTAAAATGAAAGAACGTCTGAGGAATTTCATTCATATCATGGTGATGTCTTTGTGGCGTCGCAAATGCTTTCTTTTCGCAGGATGCATAGTTTGGGCAGTATTTTATTTGTATCTACATTATTCAACTGTTGTTGAAGAAAACAGATATTCTCCGAATATTATTGCGATTAAACATCCAGTTGATATCAAGTTTGTCAGTTACAAGGAACTCAAACAAACTACGAAACTCGACAAGGATGCTAAGAATGTAGCTTTGACACCATCTCCAAAACTGTCAACCGAGAATGCAGTCTTAGACAAAACTTTTCCAAGTGAGCATTATAAACATATGACAGAAGAAGAGATCCGTATTCATCAGATGAATGAGAGACTCGAAAAAGAGAAGCACAAGCACAAATCCGTACGCGAAAAGTATAGCCAAAATGGAGTCAAACCAACTTCGATAGCAATAAAACCCAAAACAAAACCTTCCACCACCGATTATGAATCAGAAACGATCAATGAGACTGAAATAGTTGAAGAAGAAATAATATTCGTACCACCCATACGCTTAGTGCACTTTGACTTAAAAGGAGCTCCTCCAAAGATTACATATTTCAAAACCATTTTTCCTTTACTGAAATATGCAGGTGCCAACGGTATATTAATGGAATACGAAGACACTTTCCCATTTTGGGGTCCATTAGCTCCAATCGCGGCGAACAATGCCTACACCAGGAAACAAATTAGATATCTGCTAGAATTGGCAAAGAGTCACGAGTTAACTGTTATACCATTGATACAAACATTTGGTCATTTGGAATTTGTTTTAAAACTTCCAGAATTCAGGAATTTGCGAGAAGTAGAAGATATTCCACAGACAATATGTCCTACGAATAACAGCACTCTAGGAATGATTAAAATGATGATTGATCAAGTTATGTCGCTACACTCTGATTCTCGATGGCTTCATATTGGTTGTGATGAAGTTTATCAATTAGGACAATGTGCAAGATGTTCTAGATATGATCGTAATAGTCTCTTTTTAGCATATGTGCGTAAAGTTGCTAAATATGTACGAGAACGACATCAGGTTATTCCAATAATTTGGGATGACATGTTACGACGCACAACTGTCGCTGAGATGACCAAATACGAAATGGGAATTCTTGTTGAACCTATGGCTTGGACATATGTTGAAGATGTTTACTTATTTCTTCCCAACAGCCTTTGGGAAAAATACAGTTCGATATTTCCATATATGTGGACAGCCAGCGCTTTCAAAGGAGCATTTGGAGAAACCCTGACAATTCCAGATGCGAAGCGTCATTTGGAAAATAATAAAGCTTGGTTGACTGTCATGAGTGAATACGACACTGAACAGTCTGGTTTTAGAGGCATGGCTTTGACCGGATGGCAAAGATATGATCATTTTGCTTCGTTATGTGAACTTCTTCCCGCAGCAATACCGTCACTTGTATTAAACCTTTTGACAGTCTCACAAGGGCAGTTTACCAATGACATCTTCCCAAAAATGCAAGAACTCTTAGAGTGCTCTTCTCGTGCTCACTATCATTTAGATTTGGAACGTGACCCTCACATGTGGAGGGCCCTTGGAGTATGTTTCTTTCCTGGATCCTCCATTTTTAGGATCACGCTACGTCATCATGATGTTACCAGATCTTTAAACAAATACATAGCTGACATCACCACTCATAAAGGATGGATGACGGAGTATAATGTCAATCACAATTTTTCAAGTCCTCTGAGAGTTCGTGAACTGTTAAAAGATTTCAGCTACTACAATTCGTCCTTAAATATGCTGCAAGAAGCTGCTGTGAAAGCTCTGCGAGATGTATATGATGATGACACAGTGAGTGAGTGGATTGAACTTAATATTTATCCTTATGTAAAAAGGATGAAGATGATGTGGGAACAAGGACAGAAACTGCGAAAATATCAAGTCTGGCCACGAAGACCCCTTTCAAGAATCGTGGCATTACCATCTTCCCCAAATATTGATTTGGGTATTGTTGCGTCCTGAAAATCGGCAATTGTTTTCTATTTGTGCCTGAATGTGATCGGACTGCTAGTCGTTTTGCGTATTATGAAGTCGATATGATATCTTAAATGTTTATTACATATAAATGTATCTTTAGGCCATAAATCATACATACTTCACCTGATTATTAGTTGCATGTTATTTTAAGGTAAGTACTGTTCCAAAACATTGAATTACTGGCACTTAAATTTTCTACAATGCTCTGTCTGTGCACGTTTGAAAAGTGAAATGAGGGAATTTTTCTCTTGGCACGACTGCTTCCTCAAAAAACTTAGTTTAGACTGTGAAGAAACACTTATCCAAAACGACTGTGTTTTAAAGTTTTTATTTGCTATGAAAATGCACAATTTAAATGTAATGATAGATTGTGAATTATTATCGAATTTATGCACCAAGCATACTTGAAATTTTATAAAAATGTATTTGAAATATTTTCTTCGAATTTTAAAAAGGGACCAGGAAATAAAATAAAAGTATTCTTTCAAAACGAGAAAAAAAATAAATTGAATTCAATTGAATTTCTGATGAAGAATTTTTAAATTTTTATTTCAGTACCATTTTAATTACTTAATAATACACGGAAACATAATTTCAGGGGCCAATTCACGTCTATTAGCGATTTAGTAATTTGATTTTAAATTAAACTTAATTTTTTAAATTTAACTTAATTCAATCCTTTTGTTTTTTTTCAAATAGAAGAAAACATGAAGCATAAACTTTTTAATTTATAAATTCATAAGATGGTGTGAATTGTATTTGTTATATAGTCCATAGCAATTCTATGTAAATCCGCACAAGTGTTTTAGGTAAAATTTAATGCAATTAAACCCGCTGCACAAATGTTAAGCAAAGTAGACCATATTAATCAATTTGTCTTTTTGAATACGTATTTGTACCCCTATAGCTTATATGTATCACACAGCTAGATCGTTAATTAATCATTTCGCAATACCATCTTTATATGATGATGTAAAAAATATATATATTTATGTAAAAATGCAGTAAGCCGTGTGATTTCTTTTTTATTCATTCGAATGGCATTCCAAAATCATAACATAAGTATTTGATTAAAATTATTTTTATAACTACAGTAAACAACATTCAAAAATCAAATTAGACATCAAACTTTATAAATATAAATTAAGGGTAGCCAAAAAATTAATAAAAATGCTAAAGAAATATTAAGTAATAATCTTAAAAGGATAATGTGATTATCAAAAAACATTAAATAAAATTATTAATTTAAAAGATAGAATGGTGAAAAATTAAATAAAATATATATTTATATGAATATTTAGATTACTATTTAATTTTAATCTGCCTTAATTTGATTTGAAGTCAAGTTAAAATTAAAAAGTTCATAAGATATAACGGTACAGTGAAAAAATAAAAATAGGAAAAGTACATGTTCAAACTTGCCCTAGAATCAAGAAGAAAAAATATCAAATTATAGTTTCTAGAGAATATTTATATATTAATTCATTTAGCTGAAACAATTTAAACATGTCCATGCTTCATTAATTTCATGATAAATTTTGATTTTTCACTAAGTAGATTTTTTTTATATTCCTCAGATAATTTGTACACAATATTTTTTTTTTTTTAAATGTTTTTATAACATTTCTTGTACTAAAATTTTGATTCAAAATCAGTTAATATCAGTTTATTGCAGTTCAAAATGTTACTTGTAATTTTTATTTATTTGAAATGTTACGAGATATTTGGGTATTTTAAATGTTAAGTCTACTGTATAGGGTATCTGAAATGTTTAAGTCCACTGTAAAATCATTAATATGTTAAGTGTTTAAAAAAAGGTTTTTCATTATTTTTTAAATTATTTTTCTCTGTTAATTCGCAATAGTTTATAATTTATATTTAAAAATTGTCTTATATTTACTTCATTGTAGTTATGTAACTACATTGTTTCATTTTCATTGTATTTTCAGTTTGTTATTGAAAATTACGTTTAACTCAGCCATTAATGTAAAAGCTTATTTGTTTAATGTTTTTATATAACTAGTTTTTTTTTAAACTAAAGTTAAACTTTTAAATACCATACAATAAGATCCAAAAGCCTTTACTTCTTTTGAAACAATCGCAAAAGACAAATATAACAATTTGTAACATTTAAAAAACAAGTTTCAGAATTTCGTAGCCCTATCTAAAACAATTCTATTTACGTACTTTCATTATTACGGTATACTTTATACCTGCACATTTCTCAACATTTTCTTTACAATTTGCATCTGTAATCATTTATCTGCAATTGATAATTACAGACATAATAAAAACGTTACAATATTTAATTAAATATTATCTGGTTCTTTTACATTGGGAAACTGTCCCCCCTGCTCGTGTCAACAGCATTTTTTACATCACTGGGTACACCTGCGTATGCATCCAGCAATGTTTACTCCAATTCAGCTGCTGTTCAGTGTTGACAGATTCAGCTTTTTGGAAAGAAAACAATTTAATAAATGCTCAAATCAGTTCCTGTTATATATATGGGTTTTTTGTCGCCTTAATTGCAAAAGACAGATGTAACATTTAAAAACAAGGTTTCGAAATTTTGTAGCCTTATCTAAAACAATTCTATTTTCATATATTTTATTTTTATTAATTATTTCTGAAATATTTCGAACTTGCACCTAAATATAAATTTGCAACATATTTTAATACCAGCTGTGGAGTTTTCTTCGAAAAGCAGTCATGGATGTGTACTTGACTGTAACAATAATTTACTTTAAAATATTAAGAATTTTAAAAAGTTAAAACTGCACATAACGCAAAACTTTATGGGTTATCTTATTTATCAAATGTTACAAATCTTATATTTATTTTTTGGGGATATTTAATAAACATTTTTTTAAATGGGTCAAGACTTTTGGACTGCTATTTAAAATTTCAGAAATTGCTAATAGTTTAAATACAATGATAGGAATATACAGTCTGTGATTATAACATGTAATTACATTAATTATGAATCCAAATTGTAGAGTTGTCTGATATATTAATTTACAGGCAAAAATGCTTTTTGTAATGTGTGCAATTGAAATAATAATTGATGTTAAATAGCACTTAAAACTCGCGTGTTTAACTTAGGCAATTATCAAAAATCTACTTTTGTTGTGTGTTCAAAAGTAATAATATTTAATAAATTCCACAATACCATAAATTTATAGCAAAATATGTTGTAAAAAATTGCTTTAAGCTATTGTGTAAATTTCTTATGAAAATCGACTAAGATAATATTTTAAGATAAAAGATTTTATGTCTGAAATTAAAAACTGTACATTCCACATTTTGATGTATCGACGAATTGTCCAAATGTCGTAGCTATAGATGTGTATTTGTTTCTTTTATTTCACTATACATTTATTTTCTGATGTAACTATATTCATGTGTGCAATAAAACAGTGTTTTGTAGAAATTTGTCTGTTTCTTTATAAATTTAAAGTGTACACTCGAACATCTTTATTTAGAAATTGAAATAATTATATTTCAGAAATTATAAAGTACTTAATGATTCAAGTCATTATAAATTTTCATTGGATGCTTTATATTAAGATTTTTTGATAATATAATTCAAAATTAAACTGAAATTAAAATGCATAAAGAAAAATTGAACTAGATCTTTTAATCATTAATAATTATGACATGGTATATAGTTAAAAAGTAAAATATTTATTTTTTTTAATTTGTTAAAGTATGGAAACCAGGAATTGTGTTACTCCGATACATGTTGTACTATCATAAATTCTGAATACATCTTATTTTTTAATTAATAATTTATCATTTAAATGTATATAAATCTATAATAATACATAATTTCACAATATTTACATTATTCGTCAATAAGATCTGGGGATTTTTTTCGAATAACGTTTCTTTGCAGTAGCTAATGTATAATAGGATTGATATTAAACATGGTTACTTATTAGGAATCCTACAAATACTAATGTTTTAAAAATATTCCTTTTATAAATTTATATTATATAAAATGATAATTGATATATATAATTGATTTTCAAATATACCACTTTCTCTTGCTTTCTAATAATTTACTAGTTCTAATTATTCACCTTTCATGTAATGCTCCAGTTCAGAGATTCATAACTTAAAAGTGTGTTCGAATTGTGAACGTTTTAATTTTTTTGTTATACAAGATATTTCTGTTTCTGAAAAATCCCTTGCTCACTCTCTTTTTATTTCATGTGTCGTTTTAATCGTTTTGTTTTTGTCCTATATATATATAAAAAACAAAAACTTTAAAAAAATTAAGAGACACAAGAAAAAATCAAAAAGCGAATAGAAGAAAAAGTCTCCTCAGAAACACAATATCAGTTTGTAAAAGCAAGCCATAAAAGTTAGCAGTTTGTAAAAGCAAGCCATAAATTCTACACGTAAGTTTTCTTGTGCTTATTATTCAATTGTCTCAAAAAAAATTACCAAAAACAAAAAAAAGAGAAAACTGAGAAATGAATTTTTTTGGAATCCGAAAGCAACGACGAAACTGAAAATCATTAAGCATACACAGACATTAACGACTAAACAGCAAATCCTGCAGAATCAGATCTAAAATGATTATATATATATGAGTAATATAATAAGATAAAAACTAAGTAATATAATAAGATAAAATGAGTAATATAATAAGATAAAAACTAACTAAGATTTTCCTGCGTGGTATTACACTGTTTTAATTAAGTGTTTTAGTATTTGATTCAACTTTTGTAACAACTAATATCAAAAGTGATAATTAAATTATGTCTATTTATCTATTTGTCTTGGCTGAAATAATATCATATTCATGCCTGAAAATTTTCGTTCCAAAATATACTACAATTTTAAAATGAAATAGGTTTTTGGCAGGTTTCTCTATAAAATATGTAACGAATTCTTGAAACACACATTTGACGATGGCCTTTGTCTTCATGGCCAACATAGCACAAAATTTAATCTGAATAAATAATGACTCGAGATGCAAAAAAAAAAAAAAAAAACCCAATGTTTCATAACAACATAATAAAGAAAAGCCCTCGCTTTAAAATCTGTTAAGCCAAATTTCTTTTCAATTTTATGAACAAAATGCTTATTCAGCCATGAATAGCTTTTACTTCAGGAGCAAAGTATTCTTTCACCTTCGCTGCTACCGTCAAAAAGACAGTAAAAGATGCGCTTTCACTTTATGGGACGTAAAGGGATGTCGAGAATTAAAAGTGAAAAGACTACTGTTCATGTAGAATCCTAATGGAAGCTGTAAATCTAAAGTGTCTGCGTAGTAAAAAAAGCTAAAATTTTAATGGGGTACTCATCAAATTTTCTTCTGGGCGACAATTGAAATTCTTACTTTTTAAAATGCTTTTGTTCCATAAGATTTTGTCAAAGCTTTCTTCTTCAAAGTTAAAAACTGAATAACAATAACATTCAATAGGAATATCTGAATAACTGTACACCTAAAAACATTCTTTGAGTAAAGTTTTACAATTTAAATGGTTTGAAAAGACGTTGGCAAAAGCTGATGGTTTGACAAATCACAAAAAGGTAATGGTTTGACAAATCTCACTTATAATATAGTAAAAATTAATTTTAAAACTGACCTAATAACTTGAACTGAATTGATTTAATATTCATGTTTCATTCATCAAACATTGATAGTTTTCTTTAATTGGTATCTAAAACTTATCTCCAAACACTTCCAACAAGTAAGCAACAGGATGAAAAAATTGACTGTCACATACAGGAGAGCCAATTGACAATAATAACTACATCATATATATAAGCATCTATTTCTATAATAATGCCTATTATTTTTTATTATAATTTATATTATCTTTTATTATAATGTGTAATATAATCATCTATTTTTTTATTTTTTCCATATTGTTATATGGAACTATGATAAAAATTAAATAATGAACTCAATTTGATAGGTGATATTACATTAATTAAACAACTATTTTAATATTTTCTTTTAATTTCTTTTAGCTTAGCACAAAAATGGAGGCTAATTTTTTATTAATTAAGCAAATTCGTTTTTCGATTGGTTATTAAAAATTTCTATTTATAGATATAGAATGATTCAATAATCATCATCTATTTTTTTTATTTATTCTATATTGCCATATATAACAATGATAAAATAATTTGATAGATGAATATTACATTAATTAAATAGCTATTTTAATACTTGTTCTAATTCTTTTATGGCTAAGCACAAAAAAGGATTTTAAATTTTCATTAATTAATCAAATTTGTTTTTCGATGATTAATTAAAATTTTCTATTTATAGATATAGGAGGATCCAAAGAGGCTTCGTTTGTTGTATTATTTAATAATGATTTATAATTGTTTATATTGGCATATTGATTGAAGTTTAATAAATTGGGGAATTAATTATTAGATTTATTTCGCAGATTCTCATTTTTTTCTTTACCATCAGTTCAAATGATACTGGCTCAGGTGCCTCTTTAGATGCAATGGTAAAAAGGTTGTTAAATAAATCTAGAAATTATTGCATGTTTTGAAAAACAGAAATATAACAAACATAAATATCATTTTTTTTAAATGTATAACATTCAATTTAGGAATGAAATTTTCAAAGAGGTTTTTGGGAATTTGTTTAAAATCATGTGACCCGGAATTTATTTAAAATTAACTAATACATGGTAAGATGGCATCATCTGTTCCTTGCAGATATATTTTATTTTAGAAAGTAATAGTATTAAAGTTAGAAAAAAATTTTAAAAATATTAATAGCAAGTAAATTTTTAGAAAGTATTAGTAGTAAGAAAAATTTTAAATAAAATAAACAATAATTTTTTTAATGAAAAATAGCATATTATTAAATCTAACATTTCTAAGTAGAGGTATTAAAAATAAATATGAGAAAGATTGATATAATAATTAATTACAAGTTTCTTGGAAAACATAACCTAATTTCTAAGCCCTGATAGTTTAATTTAATCTTCTGTAATGTTCTCAAAATAATTGAAGGCGATGAATGAGTTATATTGATTTTATTATAATTATTTCACCTTAAATTATACAGGTACAGTACTCGCGAAATAACATGCGACAATTAAACGTATTCAGTTCCCAAAGCTTTCACAATATATTATTAATGATCTCATCTCTTAAGTGGCGATCTCATCTCTTGGAGGCCAGATATTTCTATAATAAGCTGCTTCTTGACACTTTGTCTGTGAACGAAGTTGTAGTGGGTGTAATTTTATTAATAGGTGCAATACTTGACATACTAAGCTCCATTAAATATCAGGTTGTTAATTGGAAACAGATTTGAATAATCAAAATTCATAATAAATAATACGATTTTATTGATTAATGTCGCAAGAATCTCTCAAAAGTTACGATTATTGAATTAGCTTACAAATTTGTAATTGTAATTAATTTATAAAACTCTTACAAACTTGTAATTTAATTTATAAAATTCTTCGGAATATGTATGAATTAATTATTTATGGATTAGCTTCTTAAGCACATATGACATATGTGTGCTCGTTTAGGTTTTTTTAATTATATTTATAATTTTTAACTAAATTAATAATAGTTAATTCATATAACACTAAAGTTAATTTTAACTGAAAAATTTAAAATTTATTAAAAGATTTTGTAATAAAGTTCACTAACATGCATTACAAAAAGTTCATTGTATGTCAGTATTAATAATATTTTATTCAACTCTTTGCTTTTAAATGTTGCAACTTCCCTACCGTATAAGTCAAAGCCCAAAAAAATTCAAATTCAAAAATACTCAAAGTTGCCATGATACAATTGTGTAAGAATAACACACTATATATATGAAAAATATAAAGAATTAGTGTATGCCTAATGCATGACATTTTTTCGTTCCTTATTTACTATTAACAGCCGACGGCCATGTATGTATGCATTTTTTTGTACATATGTTCTTTTCTATTTTTTTCTGACTCGCTGAATTGCTATCACTATAAAATGAGTCAAACCATTAGTCAACTGCATTTTATTTTGTTCACCTTATAAAATAGTTCTTCAGGAGGTTGAAGAAAGGGAGGTAATTTGCAATGAATATACTAGAAACATTGTATTAAATATTGAACAAACGAAAACATTGTATTAAAGATAAAATATTGTATTAAAGATAAAAAATTATAAATATTGCTCAATGTAAACATTCAAAAACATAGTATTAAAGGAAACATTGGTAAGTGTAAACCTTGAAAGACATGGTATTAAAGGAAACATTAATAAATGTAAACCTTTAAAAACATGGTATTAAAGAAAACATTGGTAAATGTAAACCTTCAAAAACATGGTATTGAGGGAAACATTGGTAAATGCAAACCTTCAAAAAAATGGTGTTAAAGGAAACATTGGTAAAGGTGAACTTTCAAAAATATTTTTAAAACATAATTTAAAATGTAATCAAATAAACAATTACATCATGTTTTCTTCCCTTTGTAAAATTGGTTGAAGAAGTGAAAGTAATTGTATTATAGATAAAACATTGTTTTAAAGGAAACATTGTATTTAAATATTGAACAAACGGAAACATTGTATTAAATGTAAAACACTGTAAACTTTGCATTAAAGGAAATATTAGTAAAAGAAAAAAACATTGCATTTAAGATGAAATCAAATTCAAATATAGATGGCAAGATAAAATTGTGTAAGAATAACACACTACATACATGAAAAATACAAAGAATTAGTATATGTTGAATGCATGAAATTTCGTCCTTCCTTATTTACCATTAGCAGTCGATGGCTCTATATGTATGCATTTTTTGTACATATATTCTTTTCTATTTTTTTCTGGCTCGTTGAATTGCTGTCGGTATAAAATGAGTCAAACAATTAGTCAATTACATTATATTTAGTTCACCTTATAAAATTGTTCCTCAGGATATTGAAGAATTAGAGGTAATTTATATTGAATTTAATAGAAAAACATTGTGTTAAATATTGAACAAACGGAATCATTGTATCAAAGGTAAAATATTGTGTTAAAAGTAAAAATTTAAATCTTAAATTTATTTAAAATAAATTTTAAATAAATAATAATAAATAAATAAATAATAAATTTTAATTTAAATAAATTTAATCTTTAATGGAAACATTGGTTAATGTAAATCTTCAAAAACATGGTATTAAAGGAAGCATTGGTAAATGTAAACCTTCAAAAACATAGCATTAAAGAAAACTTTGGTAAGTGTAAGCCTTCAAAAACATGGTATTAAAGAAAACTTTGGTAAATGTAAGCCTTCAAAAACATGGTATTAAAGAAAACTTTGGTGAATGTAAGCCTTCAAAAACATGATATTAAAGAAAACATTGGTAAATGTAAACCTTCGAAAAAATTGTATTAAAGGAAATTTTGGTAAATGTAAACCTTCAAAAACATGGTGAAAACATAACTTAAAATGTAATCAAGTAATCAATTACATTATATTTTTTCCCTTTATAAAAATGATTGAAGAAGTGAAGGCAATTTATTAAAGGTAAAACATTGTTTTAAAAGAAGCATTGTATTTAAATATAAAAGAAACGGAAACGTTGTATTAAATGTAAAACACTACAAACTTTGTAATAAAAGAAATATTGGTAAAAGAAAAAAACATTGTATTTAAGGTAACTTAAAATGAATAAAATGTAACCAGGTTAACAATTACATTGTATTATCTACACCTTAAAAAGATTTTCTCTGAGGAAGTTGAAGGGGAGAATATAATGTACATTAAATTTAACGTGAAACTTCAGAGGACAGAATCTGATTGCTATGTCAAGGAAATATATGTCAGTTGTCGCTTCACCTCGTAGAATTTATTCCGTTCTCTAAATCAAGGTTTCCCTGGAACGAAACGCTCGTTACTGAGAACTAATGAGATCTACGTTGAATTGCAACTGACCATAAATGCTCTTCAATAAACAAACCCCTAAGAGCTGCTTCCAAGAATGAAGAAATGTTGCATGAGTGAAATGACTCTTTTAATTACTATACTAAGAAACATTGTACTAAAGATAACTACGAAAGTTAGATTAGTTATGAGATTAAGTAATAATTACCTTTTTGGAATAAAATAATCTGGGTCTTCATTATATGCTCGTAGAAAGGCACAAATTTTAAGATTTATAAACTATTCCCACCAGGTAACTTAAGGCATTAGCATCGTCTCATTTTATGAAATCTGTTGTAGAATGTTCGACAAATATTAAGTGGAATTAATAAATGAAATATAAATTAACTTTTTTATTTAGACTCTTTTCCAATTAGTTACTTGAAAGTTAAACACCATGTAACACTAAAATTAAAATGATGATTTCATTTCAAGAAATACATTAAAAATTAAATACAAATTTTTTTTCCTATATCCATACTTTAAGTTATTAGAAGTAACTCGAATATTTTTTTTTAAATTACCATTTTATCTCAAGAAATTTATTCAAAATTAAATACTCATTTTCTTCTATATCCATATTGTAAGCCATTAGTAGAAGCAACAAGTCTTACAATTTTTCAACAACTTGGAAAGTTTCAAATTTGAAATTTTTTTAAAGATAATATCATATATAGTCTAACTTTACAATATTTACGACTCATTTTTATTTTTCAATATAAAATATTATTAATGCAGACATACGACGAGTACTTATATTTTTTTTAAAGAGTTTTAATGAAAAAATTAATTTTATTGATTGAATTTTATTTAAAAATCTAGATGTCCACATCAGTTTTAATACGTCTGAAAAGATTAATTGTTTATTCTTTGTATTCCAATCCATGTAGTTTTGAAGGAACCTAAAAATTGAATCTCATTTAATATATTATTAAATATCTCATTCAAAAATTCATAATATTTAATAATGCAATAGAGGAAGATACAAATGTTTACTTGCTATACGATGAATATTTGGAATTTTTTTTTAAGAGTTTTAACAAAAAAATTAATTTTGGTGATTAAATTTTAAGTAAAAATCTAGATGTTTGCATTAGTTTAAAACAAAAAAAAGAGAAAGAAAATATTAATTGTTTATGCTTTGTATTTTCTTTTCCAATCCATGGAGTCTTAGAAGAACCTGAAAATTGAATCTCAATTGATGTTAAATATCTTATTCTAAAATTTATCACATTTAATAACGTAATAGAGGAAGACACAAACTTTTACTTGCTATACGATGAGTACTTGTATTTATTTTTAAGAATTTTAATCAAAAAATGAATTTTGTTGATTGAATTTTAATTAAAAATCTAGATGTTCACAACAGTTATAGTACCCCTAAAAAGATGAAATGTTTATGTTTTGTATTTTCTCTTTCAATCCATGGAGTTTTGGAAGTACCTGAAAATTGAATCTCAATTGATATATTATTAAATATCTTATTCGAAAATGTAAAACATCTAATGACGTAATAGAGAACGACACAAACTTTTACTTGCTATACGATGCAGTATTTGGATATTATTTTTAAAAAGTTAATTAAAAAATGAATTTTATTGATCGAATTTTAATTAAAAATCGAGATGTCCATATCAGTTTTAGTATCCCTGAAAAGATTAATTGCTTATGTTTTGTATTTTCTCTTTCAATCCATGGAGTTTTAGAAGAACCTGAAAATTGAATCTCAACTGATATATTATTAAACATCTTATTCGAAAATGTATGACATTTAATAACGTAATAGAGGAAGATACAAACTTGCTTTACTTGCTCTACGATGAGTACTTAGATTTTACTTTTAAGAAGTTTAATGAACTTTTATGTGCACATTAAAACTTATATGCATAGTGCAATAGTGCATTTTATGCATAATTTTAGTTGTGCACTTTTATTGAATGAATTTAATTAAAAATCGAGATGTCCGTAGGGATGTAAATACCCCTGAAAAGATTAATTGTTTATGTTTTGTATTACCTTTTCTAATCCATGAATTTTCGAAGGAACCTAAAAGCTGAACTTCAATTAATATAATATTATTAAATATCTCATTCTAAAATTCATAATAATTAATAACATAATATGGGAAAATGCGCACTTTTATTTGCTTTACGGGAATTCTGCTTTTATTTTTATTCCCTAAAGCAATTTATTATTAATTTTTTTTTATTTCTAAAGTATCCATTAAAAATGTGCGTAAATAAAATATATTACCTGTAAATGCAACGCAAATCGCCCATTAAAAGTTACCTTAAAACGAATATAATTAGGAGCTAATTTTATAATTAATCACTTTTGTGAATTTTAAATGATGTCGTTCATCATAATTAAAAATTTAATAGGAAAATCTAATAATTAGGTGGGGAGAACCGTTATTTTTCATTTAATTAAAAGATGGGGGTTTATGGCTCATGATAAACTTTTTATTATTGGATTGTACAGATATCTTTGAAAAGCGTTTTTCTTTCTGGCTTCTAATGGAGCAAAGGTCTTTAAACTAACTTTAAACGACTACTAATTTCAAAGTACAGAAAAGAGATTTTTCTCTTAGCAGCTCCTTAATAGTCATTTAAACTTTTTTAACAGCTTTTGCTTTTCACGCTGGCAGCCTTCCAAATTCACATTTGCTTCGTAAAAAGAAGGGAAAAAGAAATGTTAATTCATATTAATGGCATCCTCAAGTTTTATCTTTTGACAAGCAGTCTCAAAGGTTAAAAGAAAATTCAGTTATCCAGCTCTTCTTTTAAGAAAGTGTCATTTGTAATTGCCCACCTTGCGAAGTAACTTCGTGATTTAAAGCTATTTAATAACGGGCTCCCAGGTAACCTCATCTTATGGAAAGATATGCTTTTTTTATGCTCGATTTGCAGAAAAAAGCATGTCACGTTTAGTTATCGCTTCCTGATTTTTTTAGGTGCTGAATAGAATTTTATTCATTGTTGGTAAGTATCTTTGAAAGTTTTTCTTAGTTTAAAATATACTTGAAAAAAATTAGTTTTTAATTATTTTATTAAATTACCGATTCCATATAAAATTTACCATTTCAAATTCTTTTTATTTCTTTTAAAAATATTTTTAATTAATCTAGGAATAATAGAAAAAATTATCCATTTCGTTTAGGATATGTAAGTAATTACACGTATTATATTAAATCAATTTATAATAATTTTTCGAAATTTTATTAGATAGGTTTCTATTTTTATTTTTAGTTAAAGCTCTTGTATTAAAAACGGTATACATAAAAGGAGAACATACATTTATTACAATAGAAAAAATTATCAATTTCCTTTAGGATATGTGAGTACGCATGTATTAAAAAACTATACATAAAGTAATATTCAAATTTCATTTACATTCGTAATTCAGGAGAAACAATACTAACAGCTGCTACCATTGGATTGGATAATCGATAATAGATTTGATAATCAATAATCGAAATTTCTTCGAAGTTTTTAGTTAAAATGATCCTGTTATTTAGATTAACAATCTACAAAAAAATTTAATTTTTAATCATTTCAGCGTTATTTATTGTCAATCAAACTAGTTAATGTCAATCAACACAAATATTGCTTATATAGGGCCTTTTTTATGTTATTTATCAATAAATTCTATTCACATTCATAACCCTTTATGGTTCTACCTTTATCGAAAATGTTGTAGAAATTCAAACTATCACACGTGTATATAATATGTCATTAACATAGTATCTATTGACTTGTTAGTTTAGTTTCTTTTAAGAAGAGGTAAAACCAACGAACCAGAGCTACTTAACCTGTGTTCATTTGATAGCTGGACTATAGGGAGAACTCTAGACTTGTCACCAGACAGAATGTTCGAATGTTACAGACTGAAGACGATCTATTGCCTTCCTGGGAATTGCGCCCAAATGTTCATTTTGGTAGCACGGTTTTCGAAGAAATACATTGTAATTTACTTTATATATTCCAGCAACATATATTTTCTAGGGTCATATTGATTTTGTACATGATCTTGAATGTAGTAGAGTGTAATAATGCGAGAACGAATACTAGTTCCTTTGTTTCGATAGAACTAACTTTTTATATTTCTGTATTATAAAAGCAATATTAGCTTCAAGACTAATTTAATTTTTATTTTTTAATTTCAAAATCATGTTTCATTTTTTACTGTAGTTAATGTATTTTTTTTATTCTTTTGCGATTACTGATTCATATTGATTATGAAAACAATTATTTTTTAAATGCAGCACATCAGTATAGTTTTTTTGAGTTGTATTTTAATTTTAGTAGTAGTCGAACGAAGTTGGATTATTTAAATGTTAAAAACAATTGTAAACAAGAAAACTTTGAGAAATTTCAGAGCAATAAAACAGAAAAACAGGCTCTAAATAAAAACATATAGTTGCTTATGGTTATAAAAGATAGGTATAAATAAGAAAACAACACTATAAAGTAAAGTTTGGAGAAATTACAGATATTTCGAGAGCAAAGTTGAAGAATATTTTAAATACTTGCCTGAAAATTTTCTAATTTGTTATAAATTTCAATCTAAAATCAAAAATTTGGTGAGAAAGTTTGAATCAAAAACGAATGTTATTGAAAAAAAAAATTTTTATATGTTATTGAAATTTTAATGAAAATGCAAATATCTAAATGATGTAGATATCGTAAACTTGAAAAAATTAAGCGACTTGATAATAGGATGCTTAAAATCCTTTTTCCTATAATTTATTCAGTTTTACATAGTGAGATATGTTTTAAATGATGTTCACTAAATCTACACTCTGTCAAAAAGGTAAAAGAATTATAACATTTCTGAAAGAAAAAGTATAGTTTTAATTGTATTCAAAAACTTTTTATAAGCAACAATAGTTACTTAGTAAATATGAAAATAACAAATATCTAGTTATTGTTAAAATGCATAGTTATTTTCTACTTTTTAAAATATCTATAGAAAAATATTTTAATATAATAGTTATTATTATCATTTATTACTTCAAAGTGAATCGCGCGGAAAAAAAACTGCAGTTTTACAAAAATTGTCACAAACACTATTATGTGCATTTCGAAGTTTAAAAATAGTTTCATGTTGTTTTCATCATGTAAATATTCTGTACTAGTACTCTCTAGATGTTTTCGACGCGTTAGCTTCAAGGCTTTCAACTTCCAAGTATCTGGCAAAATTCAGATATTTTTTACGCGGAACAATATTAAAGCCCTGGGCTATATGAATAGATGTTCCATCTTGTTGAAACACCCACTCTTCTTGCACTTATTCTAATATATGAGGAAGACGTACAGATTTCTTTTAGGTTGGGTAGAATCTACTTACTTTTTCTACGGCTCAGAAAGACCCGTCTTCTTCTTTTGTATCGAACTGCTAACATGGCCATCCAAAATTTACCTCCTAACCATCACCTTCAGCAAAAAACTTCTTTCTTAATAGCATTGATACCTAATAGAATTGCCAAGATTTGATTTTTCAGATCTGAGAATATAATAATAGCCCATTTAGTGGCCCATAGTAAACGTTCCCTATTACAAATGTAGTTTTTATAGATGGGAATTCATTATTATTTTGGATTATATTTTCTCTCTTTGAATTTCCCGGCTCTTAATTTTTCCTATGGAATGCCTTGTTGAAACACCCACTTCCTTTGCATTTATTATAACTCATGAAAAAGAAATTCAGATTTTGTAGGTGGGTAAAATCCACATACTTTTTTTCACCGTTCAGAAAAACTAATCTCATTCTTCTTTTGTATCAAACTGCTAACCTGACAATCCAATTTCTTCCTCCTAATTGTCACGCTGAGTAAAATACTCCTTTTTCTTGAAACATTATTATTAGCATTGATACTCATTAAGACTGCTTAGATTTAATTTTTCTGATCTGAGAATATAATATATTTAGTGGATATATGGACTATTTATTGTGCCATGGTATGCATTCCCTCACACAAGTCAAGCTTTTATAGATGTGGATGCATTACTGTTTTGGATGATACTTTCTCTTCTTGAATTTCAAGGCTCCTGGCTTTCCTTTGGCTATATATATATATATATCGTATATTTCCGACTATAAGCCGAGAGTGCGTTTTTTCTTCAATCTAACAATTCCAATAAATGTCCTTCTACAGTTTTTACACTACTAAAATTTTCTTTCCTTTGTATCAACAATAATGATAGCAGATTCTTCTTTTATTCAAGGAGTTATTAGATCAAACAAATGAGATTGACAATGAAAAACACAAACTTAATATTTCATGCAATCGAATGCCCTAGTATACTAAATTATAATATTACTTTCTGGATCCTCAATTTTATCAACAATAATGATAGTAGATTCTTTCATGCAATTTCCTCAATTTTATCAAAAATAATGATAGAAATTCAAAGTTAAGGCAAACAAATGAGATTGACAATGAAAAACACAAACTTAAAATTTCAAGAAATCAAATGCCCTAGTATATTAAATTATAATATCACTTCTTCTAATTCTAGACTGGTATAGGATATGCAGCAAAACTGCATTATTTATTCTAAAAATCGATTCTTTCTAGTAGGATAAATCAAATTATGTTCAAATAAATACTATTCCAAAAAAGAAAAGAAAATACTCCGAGATTTATAATCTTTCTTCGATCTTTTATTAATACTGATGTTTCTTTTCCGACCACAAAGCAAATAAAATTCAGACAGACATGCATTGCTTTTGAAACTTCAAAAATCGTTACCAGAAATCAGATAATTATAGGTTTTCGTCCTGTATGAAATATTTGATTTATTCTTTAGCTTGGAATGTTTCCAGATAAAAGACATTAAAACTTCAGATCAACTGAATTGCAGTCCGATACTTTTATTCAAGGATGGATAGCTTGTCTATATTCGAGATCGACTTACTTCATTAACAATTAGTTGCGATCAACGTTTTGTGTAAAATATGATTTTTTAGACTTAGAATATTTTACAAAGAGAATATCTTCAAATGAATACAAAAGAAAAAAAAATAAAATTAACAGATATTAAGTTAATAAAAGTTCTTAATGCTGTACTGCTGTAGTCATTTCTCAATACTGTATTGATTTCTCAATAGGGTATTGATTACAGTACGTGACCCGTAAACACATTATTCATATGCATGGAGTTTTATAATGTAGTATACCCTTGTATCAACATCACCCTGAAGAAAAGTGAGGGGATTAGTAACCAAAGAAAACTTATAGAAGTAATCAAAAAGTAAAAAAAAACTATAAACCCTGTAATTAAAAAAGAAAAGAAAATATAACACTAAAAAAATAATAAAAAAACCGAAAAAAAAAAAAAAATCCTAGAAAGAAATGAAACATAGAAAAATCCGAAACATAGAACTATCCTAAAAGTAACCGAAAGAAAAACAATAGTTCGACGGAAGATGCAAACTCTCTCATGTAATCACTAGCGAATGTACTAATGTTTGAATCCGAATCCACTAATGGTATTGAACTCTTAAGTCGCTACCAGCCGCCAGCTACAACAGCTACCAGCACTATTATATAACCGTTACCACTGCTACTATACAAACTGCTACTACTGTTGTTACCTTTCATAATAGGATAATTTAAAATAAAAGTGGTGATGTTTATCAAATAAGAGAAAATTACAGTAATTTTAAAAGATACAAAATTTTCATAAGTGAGAAGTTTGTATTGTTGAAGAGAGAAAAACGAATTTTCATGAAAAGAATCAGTAAGAAAAGTGATTGTTTTATTGCTTACAAATATGTAAATGTCTATTCACATCATGTTTTAGTTTTCTCATTTTTAATATCTGAAATGCATTTTTTTAATAATTAGATACTTTACGCAATCAATATACTTTCAAAATCCTTCTTCAATCTTCCTAATTTCTAAAATTAAGTCAAGTTTTAGAGTGATAATTTCCTTTTCTTAAAAATATTTTCTATGCCATTCTAAGTTATTTCTATATTTTCTAAGTTACTCATAGCCATTTTCGCTTCAATATGCTCATTATAATCAAAATGGAAAATAATTACGACAATCTATCAGAATTGTTGTTATAGTCTATGGCTTTATTAGAACTCAATCCATATAAATTTGGCCATTTACTGTAGAAACAAAAAGAACAAATAAACAAGTATAGAGTACTCAAATAGAGTATAGAGTACACAAACCACCATTCTGTTGTAGGTTAAGAGTCCAGTCCCAAGCAAACAAGTAGATGAGCCTTATTCATTTTTCTCTGTCTTACATTCAACACATATATCAGAGTTTGAAATTCCTATTTTGCTCAGATGTTCGACCAGGTAGTTGTGTCCAGTTCTTAACCTAAAATTGGCAACAGCCTCTTTGCGGGTTTTATCACTAAATTTTTTCCAGCCACCCCGATTGTCTCCCAGACTTTTCCTTTGGTATTACACTCATGTCCATAAATTAAGGATAATTCAGAATCCCACAGAAATTGAACTCTAAAATAAAAATTTCACCTGTAGAATTATCACACACATCTTGAAGAAGAATATGCAAATTACAGGAAACCACCAGATGGCGCGGATAGTACGTCACAATGACGAGAGTGTAAGAGAGGGGTATATAAGGAATGGTGGCAAAGAAGTAAAATTGTTCACAAGCGCTTTAAAAGTCTTTCAATGCAATAACCACATAGTTATGGCACAAAGGAAGCATTTGGATTATTTTTTACGTGGTAGAATTATCGGACGACTGGAATGTGGACTTACCCAGCTGGAAGTATCCCAGTTGGAATTGCCCAGAGTGTCATCTCCAGGCTTTGGCAACGATTCCAAGATGATGGTAATGTAAGTAGATGTTACAGCACAGGTCGCCCCCGAGTTACAACGCCGAATGAGGACCGGTATTAAGCAGTTACTGCCAAAAGAAACAGACGGAGCCCAGCATCAGACCTGTCTCGTCAGCTCTCTTCAGCTACCGGTACGACAGTTTCAAGGCAGACCGTGTAAAGACGCTTAGGGCACATTGGTCTATATGCTCGTAGGCCTGTCAGATGTGTTCCACTTACCGCAACTCACTGTCGCCTGCGATTAACCTGGAGTAGAGAGCATGCATTGTGGACACCGCAACAGTGGTCTTTTGTGATGTTTTCCGACGAGTCCAGGTTTCGTTTGCAGTCTGATTCTCGCCGGACTTTCATATGGAGAGCGCCAGGTACCCGTTACCACCAAGAGAACACCATTGAACGACACCGTTACGGTGGTGCAGGATGGCTCGTTTGGGGAGGAATTATTCTTTCCAGAACTGACCTGCATGTTCAGAGTGTAACGATGACAGGCCACATCTATCGGGATGTCATTCTGGAACAACATGTACATTTGTTTCGGGGCGCCATGGGTGCTGAATTTCTGTTTATGGATGACAACGCCCGTCCTCACCGTGCAAACATTGTAGACGAATGCCTTCAATTGGAGGATATCACCCGTATGGATTGGCCAGCATACTCACCGGACTTGAATCCAATAGAGCATGTGTGGGATATGCTTGGCCGACGAATTGCAGCCCTTCAACCCCCTCCCACCTGTCAACCGGAACTTCGGAGGGCATTGCTTGATGAGTGGTGTAATATTCCTCAAGATCAGATTGATAATTTGATACTCAGCATGCCTAGGCGTTGTAAGGCCTGCATTGCATCGTCCGGGAGACATACTCCATATTAACCATCATACTAACCATGTTATACTGTTTTTTGTAAATAGGTTCTTTTTTGAAATTTGCTCCAGGGAGTAAAAATCGCAATTTTTATTAATTATGTCAAACATATAGCATTTTTTGCTCTTTACCTTTTGTTTAATAAATAGACTTTACGAATAAGTCAAATTTGTTTTGTTTCTGTCTCTTTCTTTGCCTGAACTTCATTATCCTTAATTTATGGACATGAGTGTAAATAAAAATATTAATCTTTCTATCAAAATATTTACAATCAAATTACAAACCACTATGACTATTACCACTATGCCATTAAGACATAGGAAACATTATTTTTGGATTTTATGCAACAGCAACTGACCAAAACTTTTGCAGTCAATTTTTGGCTATCTAAACGAATTAAACCAACAAATTGTTTACGATTTTTTCTGCTAAATATTGAACAATCTGGTTGGTGTTCTCATAAATTTATTTGTATGTAAGTTAAATAATTAAAGTCCTTACCTGAAAGATTTTGCAATGTAATTTGTAAATTAAATTATAAATATTTTTATATTTTTAACTAATCTTTGTTCATATATTTGTTAAGATTCTACGCACCAGTTCAAATATTAAGCAAATACAGTTTTATATTTAAACGCACAAAACTTCCATTATCAGAAAAAAACATATTAAATCTGTGGTGTCAAATAAAATTTTAAAAACGAAATTTGCTTGAAGAATAGTTAATTTCGTTAGAATACATAAAAATACAAAAGTGAACCCCAAATGAAATCTACAGATGTTCTTTTGAAAAAATAAATCAAATCTATGTTGAGAACAACAAATAAAATATTGTCGCTTTTAAGTTTTTCTTATACATTTTTTTTATCTATTTAGGTTTATTTTAACATCCAGATATTTATGTCCGTTTTTTTGTTCATGTTGACAAACAGTTGCTTTACATTCTTTTCGTTTTAGGAAAAACGAAAACTGATTTCCGCTATTTTATAGACCTAATTTTTTTCTTTGGCACATGTCCAAAATAATGCTACGTATCTACTCCCCTTGGAAAAAAGTAAAAATGGCTAAGGACTCCCAAATGTATTTCGCAAGAGTTACTTACATATCTACGAGCACAATAAAGTAAAACAGCAATAACAATTCCCAAGATATTGGTCTTGATAAAGACTTGCCTGGTCATTGTGCTGTTCCCACAAATAATAAAGTATCAAGAGTAAAGACCTTCTCCCAGGAGACCATAACAATATAGACAGATGGATAGATTCTATGGTTGAACAGGTAGTCTCTAAAGCCAAATTATCGTTTCTCCAAGAGTTGTCAGTGGTTCCCTGTTGATCTATCAACTAAAGTACTTTCTACAATAAGATTATTTTAGATGAATCATTATCTGAGTAGATTGATTTATATTTTCAACTTTGAAGAAAGTAGAAGATAAGAGACTGATTCCCGAATTTGTTTCATAGACTTTTTTATAACCATCATAAAAAGTTCATGAGAAATGTGTCTGAAAATATGTTGGCACCAGAAACATAATACTAGTACATGCTTTATCGAAACCGCATTGAGTTGGAAAATGGATTTTTTCCTATGGTATAAGGTTGGGATATATCTTATGATATGATACATTGATAGTAATAATCTTAATTTATCTATGCTATATTGATATAAATAATTGGTCATTATAAATGATTATTTCTATCTGCATCATATTTTTTTTCTAAAATCTTAATTTTCAGAAAAGTTTAAACATTTCATACGACCCAATGTATTGAATACTTATTGATGCTAAAAATATCAATTTAAAAATTCATAGTTCATAGTAAGAATTCTTTTAAAATCTTATTTACCAAATCCTTAACTAATGAAGAATTTAATTATGATAACGTAATAAGAACATTTTAGGGAAATGTATGTTCGAGAAATTACAATAGAATTAATAAATTAAATTTATAACACCCGACTCATGACTTTTAAGCAATAAAAGATAATCTGAATAAAATCGTATTTAGTCAAAAACAAAAATTATTTATGTCTATTTTTGTAAAAAAAGCAAAGTCCAGGACCTCCAGTACAGTCCTGGACCTTAAGTCCAGTTCTGGATCTCAAGTATAGTCATAGATCTCAAATATAATCCTCTACCTCAAGTATAGTCATAGACCTCAAATGCAGTAGTGAAAATCAAGTGTAATCCTAGATCTCAAATATAATCCTGGACCTCAAGTATAGTCATAGACCTCAAATGCAGTAGTGAAAATCAAGTGTAATCCTAGACCTCAAATATAATCCTGGACCTCATGTATAGTCATAGACCTCAAATGCAGTAGTGAAAATCAAGTGTAATCCTAGACCTCAAATATAATCCTGGACCTCAAGTATAGTCCAGGACCTACAATCTTAATTTTCAGAAAATTTTAAATATTTCATACGACTCTATGAACTGAGATCTATGAATGCTAAAAATAATAATTTAATGTATTTCTTTATGATGATTTTTATATTTTATTTAACTAATCTTTTACAAATGAAGAAGTTCATTAGGATAATATAAAGAAAAAAATTTAGGGAAATAAATGTTCTAGAGATAACAATAGAATCAATAAAATAAATTTATAACTCCCAATACAAGACATCTGAGTAATAAAAGATAGTCTGAATGATATTTTATATTTAAAACTAAAAATTTCCATGGCTATTTTTGTAATAACAGTCCTGGTCTTAAAGTAGAGTCCTAGATCTCAAGTATAGTCTTGGACCTCAAATATAATCCTTGACCTGTGTTTCAATAACATAATTATTCAGGAAATTAGTTGACAGGTAGTGACATTAATTCAAGACGCTTAATTGATCATTAAGTTTGGTAACCAAGCAAATTAAAATCGAATGCCATAAAATTTTTGTACAATCAGTAAAAAAAATTTCACATTAGTTACATTGCGCTGCTTTATGAGAAATTTTAAAGAAACTTAACAAGTGGGCTGAAAAGTTCATAGGCTGACACATAGATGGAACTACTGGTATTAAATTCATATGAATTTTAGTTAGCTCTAACCTTCAAAAGACACGTGTATAAATTTGACAGCTATTGCACTATTAGTATGTGAGTTATAGCATTTTTAGTGAAGTTATAGCATTTTTAGTGTTCATCATGTGCAGTCCACTCGGCTGACTGTCGATTATTGGACTTTAGTGTTTCATCATGTGCAGCTCCAAACTCGTTGTTGTTTTTTTGGTCGATTGTGAGCTCGCGCGGCACCCACTTTGAACAGAGCTTTCGCATATCCAAATATTCATTCACGATATGTCCAACACGTTCCTTTGATATCTTTAGGGTCTCAGCTATGTCAATCAACTTCACTTTACGGTTATAAGAAATTATTTTGTGGACTTTTTGATATTTTTATAGGTAACAGCCTCTTTGGGGCGTCCACTGCGTGCATCGTCCTCGGTGCTCATTTCGCCTCGTTTAAATTTAGAAAACCACTTCTCTACGGTTTATTTTCCTGGTGCAAAGTCCGAATAATGTTTATCAATCCAAGCCTTGGCTTCAATAGTATTTTTTTGGCCAAAAATCAATGTTTTATTAACACACGAAATTCCTTTTTATCCATTTTTTCAAACTAACAAAAGTTGCTTCACTAAAAATGCCATAACTCACATACTAATAGTGGAACAGCTGTCAAATTTATACACGTGTCTTTTGAAAGTTAGGGCTAACTAAAAATCATATATATTTAATACTAGTAGCTCCATCTATGTGTGAGCCTATGAACTTTTCAGCCCATCTGTTATATATGGAAACCTTATTTAATTTATAAGCTTTTGGATTTTAGAGATAGAGCAGATCAATTACTCAAATAAAATAAATTAATAACACTAAAAAAACGTGAAAAAATTATAAAATTATTACATGATGCCTGTTATATAGAAAATCATTATATTGATTTGCTAATCAATATGTGTACCGCATACATAATTAGATAATAAAAAAAGGAAAATGATAATGATTTGCAGAAAGGTAGTCACATATATTTTTTATTTAAGAAAATATTAAAAGTCGGCATTATTTCAAAATATTTTAAGCTTTTGGAACATAAAAAAACATAAATATAATCTGCTTAAAAATCTTCCTTTTACGCAGATTCTTCAATGCAAAATTGTTTCAGAATTTGTTAGTGCAGATTTTTAAAAAACACAATTTTGAAATATCTTTAAAAAAAAAAAAACAGATCTACATAATTTTTGGTGCGGGTTTCTTCAACTAAAATATAAAAATTCGCTCAAACATAGCACTCTTGGGGCTTTTCTTCTCGAAACAATACTAATGCTCTTCCTACGAGGAAACAAATTGTACTTGAAAGTGAGCTATGCGCTACTTCATTTTCTAAGGCTTTATTTCTAGTTTCAGAAACGCGAAATGTGAAATAAAGACTTTATTTGAATTCGACAACAATTTCGAGAGAATAACATGACATTTTGAAAAGTATTTTACTTTTTACGTCTCACTCCGTTCTGAGGAAATTGGACTTTTTTTTTGAAGACTCCATAAACGCAGCTTCTATCGTAAATCATTCAAATAATGACGTGAATGCTTCCGTCTAAGAAAACTCATTACCTTCAGATACACTCGTCTGTCGCAGGTAAGTTGCTACATGTAGTATTTATATAGCCAAAGCTATCTTTCTGTTGAAGTTTCCTTTCCGATGGGGTAACGATCAATGCAGTCTAAAAATAATCATACCTTAAGGCAAAAATCTTCTACTTGCAAGCTTAAAATATCTTTTTGAAATTTCTGATGAACTAAAAATTAAGTCTTAATGTTATTTCAAAGAAAATGCATGGTTAAATCCTATGATTGAAATTCTTCCAAACGAAGAGAAAAATTAATGCTTCGTTTATAGATAACATAGATGAATTTATTTTACTACATTATTCATTTTCTAAGGCTTTATTTCTAATTTCAGAAATGCGAAATGTAAAATAAAGATATAATTTAAATTTGACAACAATTTCGTGCAATAACATGACATTTTGAAAAATATTTTGCATGTTAAGTGTCATACCGTTCTAAGGAAATTGGACTTTTTTTAAGATACTATAAACGCAGCTTCTATCGTGAATCATTCAAATAATGACGTGAATGCTTCCGTCTAAGAAAATTCCTTACCTTCAGATACACTCGGATGTCGCAGGTAAGTTGCTATCAAAGCTATCTTTCTGTTGAAGTTTCCTTTTCGATGTTGTAACGATCAATAGAGTCTAACAATAATCATACTTTCCAGCAACAATATTCTACTAGTAAGCTTAAGGCGTCCTTTTGGAAATTTCTGATGAACTGAAAATTTTAATTTTAATGCTACTTCAATTAAAATGCATGGTTAAATCCTATAATTGAAATTCTTCCAAACCAAGAGAAAAATTAATGCTTCATTTATGGACAGCATTGATGAATTCTACGACTTGAATCATTTCTAATGCTTTATTTTTATTTTCAGAAACGCGAAATGTAAAATAAAGACTTAATTTGAATTCGACAACTATTTCGAGAGAATAACATGATATTTCGAAAAATATTTTGCGCTTTACATCTCTTATCATTCTAAGGAAATTAGACTTTTTTTTTTTGAAGACTCCATAAACGCAGCTTCTATCGTAAATCATTCAAATAATAGAGAGTTTTTGCATACCGTACGTTAGTTACCGTAGGACGTCCGTTAGCTTTTTCTCCCTAGCGCGCATGCGCATAGGAAACTGAGCATGCGCGCTAGGGAGAAAAAGCTAACGGACGTCCTACGGTAACTAACGTACGGTATGCAAAAACTCTCTAATGACGTGAAGGCTTCCGTTGAAGAAAACTCATTACCTTCAGATACACTCGACTGTCGCAGGTAAGTTGCCACATGTAGTATTTATATAGCCAAAGCTATCTTTCTGTTGAAGTTTCCATTTCGATGTGGTAACAATCAATACGGTCTAAACATAATCATACCTTACAGCAAAATTCTTCTACTAGTAAGCTTAAGGAATCCTTTTGGAAATTACTGATGAACTGAAAATTAAATTTTAATGTTACTTCAATTAAAATGCATGGTTAAATCCTATAATTGAAATTCTTCCAAACGAAGAGAAAAATTAATACTTTGTTTCTAGAAAGCATTGATAAATTAATTCTACGACTTGATTCATTTTCTAAGGATTTATTTATAATTTCGGAGACGCGAAATGTGAAATAAAGACTTAATTTGAATTCGACAACAATTTCGGGAAAATAACATGACATTTTGAAAAATATTTTGGGTTATAAGTCTCATACCGTTTTAAGGAAATTGGACTTTTTAAAGACACCACAAACACAGCTTCTGTCGTAAATCATTCAATTAACGACTTGAATATTTCCGTCTAGGTAAACTCATTACCTTCCAATACACTCGGCTGTCACAGGTAAGTTGGCATATGTAGTATTTATATGGCAAAAGTTATCTTGCTAAGTTTCCTTTTCAAGGTGGTAATGATCAATACAGTCTAAAAATATTCATACCTTACGGCAAAAATCTTCCACCAGTAAGCTTAATGTGTCCTTTTGGAAATTTCTGATGAACTAAAAATTAAATTTTTATGTTTCTTCAAATAAAATGCATGGTAAGATCCTATCATTGAAGTTCTTTCAAACGGAAAAAATTAATGTTTCGTTTGGAGAGAACATTGATGAATTAATTTGCTCAGAGGAAACCGAAATTCAATTTCAAAATTAATTTAGTTGTGGAATTTTGAAGTGGTTCTTCCTTTGATGATTGGGTTTTAGGGCGACCTTACTCTTGTTTAATGATTTTCGTCATGAATAAGTTAAACTAGTTATTTTCTTGATAATGCATTAGCTATGTACTTTTACGTATTGCTAAAACAATGGTATTTTCAATGTTAAAAATGTGTCAGTGATTTTAAATTTTTTTAGGATTTGTAATAGAAAAACATTTTTATCTTCATTTAAATTAAACTGAATGTGAAATAAAATTAATTGAATTGATGGAAGATATAACTGTATGATTAAAATTATTTTCTTATAAAAATAGTACTTTTTCTTACTAATGAAAAAGTTTTAAAAAAACATATTCTGTATTTTGTTTTTTAATGCCTGACGTTTTTACAGAAGGAGATTTGCAATGCAATGATAAGTATGTAACAGATTCAGAGTTAATCAAGACGCACCCACATTTAGCCACCACAATGTGAAATGTACAGGAGCATTTCAGGGACATTCCTCGCCAGTTCCTTGAGCCCAAAGAAATGAATTTTCGACCTACTGATTCCTCTTGCCCATCCCTAATGAAGAAATGAAAGTTTGTTATTCGACTTCACTTTAAGTTTCAAATTATTTACATTGTAATTCTTAAATAATGAATTTTAAAATACAGCAATGTTATTAAAATTACTTACAATAAGTTATTAATAGAGTTTTCTAATTTATCCCCTGTAAATGAGTAATAATTTACCAGCCACTAAACTACCTACTCAAAGATAAGCTAATCTATATTCCAATGAACTCTAACGCCAGTGTGAAAAAGGGAAATAGGGTTAATTATGATGGGCCCATGTTATGTAACAATTATTTATTGTATTTTTAGTTACATACAGATCCAAAAATTAATAACAAAGTAAAAAGAAAGATAAGTTCTTTGCAATTACTGATATGGTTTCGTTTGTCGTTCTACGATCATTTTTTGCACATTTCAGGCTAATTAAACAAAGACCTGAAGTTCAACATGGGTTCTGAACCAATAACAAACATTCATGTTTCCGCCAGGATTCGAGCCTGAAGCCTGTAGTACCAAAGGGCAGAGCTCTAGCCAATTGCTGGCAATTACTGAGGAAGTTCAGTCAGCATAAAGACAGCGCTGCAGTAGGCGTTGCCAGATATACGAAAGGAGCTGTTGCAAGTTTGAATAAAATGATTAAATTACTTTAGGTAAACTCAATTTATTTAGCTTTATCAGCTTTGCTTTTAAAATTAATTTATTTAATTTTTTAAATAATTCTTAAAATTACTTTAAACTACAACAATTCGACTAGATATTTTAGTAGAGGCGTAGTCAAAAATTACAAATGAAATTTTATACGGCAGAAAAAATTTTATCACATACTTAAATCAAATCATTTGGATAATGCTGTATAACAAATGTAAACATAAAGGTATTAAACATTGTATTTAAAAATATTCTGTACATATTACTTCAATTACAGTGAAATTCCATGTTCCATGAAATTCCATTCCAGTGAATTCAGAGTTGATAAAGCAAAATATTGATATTAATATGAACAAAATTTTAGCAGCATAATACGTGCATTTTTTTAAAATGCAGTTAAACAAAATAAGAGGAAATAAGTTTTTTGATTAATTTAATGTCTGGGAAACGATATTATACATGAATGTATCGATACAAATTAATACTTTATGACAGAAAATGACCGGTAAATACCACAAAGGGAAAAAAAATATCTCGTAGATATTAATAAATGCCAATTGTCTTGGAAAGAATGATCAATACAAAATAAACCGTTAAACGAAATCCATTGCAAAAACTGGAAAAAATAGCACTCTTTGCTTCTTTTTTATCGATTTTTTTGCATGTTTAATTACATCCGTTTAGATATCTCTATTTTTCCAAATTATCTTTCCTGGACATAAAGGGAAGTTCCTGCAAAAATGGCCTGAAAAGAACGAATGGAAAACTTGAAACGAAATTCTCGTTCGCAACATTTATCGGTTTTATTTCTCCCGTCCGTTTAACTATTAGACAGTCGAAAACACATTTACCAACTCATTCTCTGGAGTCATTATTTTCAGTTCGTTGAAGCTGTTATCGCCTTGAAACCTTGCCGTTTCCTCAATGTTACTGGAGTGCATGATAAATTTGCTCCAGCTACAAAAGTCGAATCTTTAATTGCACAGAACAAGGACAGCTCGGAACAGAACATTTCAAAAACTCTGAAACCTGACGATCAATAACCTAGTCTAATTACAGGCCATTTCCTAAACAAGAATACATAAAGGCATTGCGTGTCCTGAAGTGCTATGAAAGTATTGTATGGATTTTATCTATTAGAAATGTCAAGAATACATTAAATACGCTCCGTATACCATATTGTGTTTTATATATATAGTATTTTAGGAGCCAGCGAACCATACAGCAAACACACTTATTGTTATTCGCAGCAGTTGTCTTCTTTTTCATTGGTTGGCGACAAGTTTATGGCTAAAACTTCCATGAAAAATCCGAGAAGAATACATCTGGTCGAATTAGAAAAGAATGTTTCATTGGATAGAAAAATATATGTTGCAATCTATTATATTATGCAAGAAAACATCAGATGCACTTTGCGTAACGCACTTTACTTTTAATACAACAGAAAAATCATTAGACCATACGCCATAAAAGTGTTATTTATATATCGAAGTACTGCATTTTTTTTTTTTTTTTTTTATAATGGAAGGGGGCATTAAATCTTCTACCTGTTATCCTATAAATTCACATGTTCTAAACTTGCTGACCACTTAAGTAAAAGAACACAACTTTGCTGGATTAAAATTGTTTTTTATAATGGAAAATAGGATAAATATCTTATATTAAGTCTTTCAGAAGGAGTGATTGGTTTGTTTTAGTTTGTCGCTCTATGGTCATTTGAGCACACTTTAGGCTAATTAGACCGGGACCTACAGTTTAACATGGATTCCAAACCACCCACAAACATCCATGCTATCGAACCTCACACCTGCTGTACCAAAGGCCAGAGCGTTAGCCAATTGACCATCAGGCCACTCAGAAGGGCCCGAGAATCGTGCTGCAGGTTTCCTTCCAGATAGCACGTCTCAGATCGTCAACTAGTGAGGTGCTAGTTTGATATTAGCAGGAAATCAAGTTCCTGATTGGCTGACGTTCTGCTATGCTCAAGCTTAGTATCTAGTGACAATCCAGTTTAAGGGAATATTATCCTTTATTCAGGAGTAACCATCCCTTATTTGAATAAAAAAAACCTGATAACTGCATTTTGGCTGTCAATTATGGATGAGAGACACTTTATCCTATCTCCACCGTGACTAATCTTTTCAAATCAGTGACTATAAAACACGGTACTAGCGGAAATCGAAAACTTATCCATCTTCAGATTTATTAAATCATATTGTCATATGTCTTTGAATAGGAAAAAGCAGTAAAATCTGTTTATATGTATATATATATACCCTCATATCCATAAATTAAGGATAATGAAGTTCAGGCAAAGAAAGAGACTACTAAACTACTAGAGACTAAATTCTACAGGTGAAATTTTTATTTTAGAGTTCAATTTCTGTGTGATTCTGAATTATCCTTAATTTATGGACATGAGTGCATATATTACTTTGTTTACCAGTACTTCTTTAAGACCCTGATGTAAAAACATCTCTATGATAGTTTGAAGTGATATTGTTGAAACGAATGGGATTAATATAGCATTTATTAATTTGATGAAGCTGATAAGAATTTTGTCGTCTCTCTATTTGAATCTTTCGAAACAAATACACATAAGATAAATATTTTCGAAAACAAGCTCTAAGGCGAGCGAAATAATCTAACTTCGAGATATGATCTATGTTTTCAGAAAGGTCTCACTGGAAATGTGCGTGTAATTATTTGGGGAAGATCTCACTTTAATTACATCGTGGTTGTGAGAAGGAAAGGAAGACCAATCTGGTGTAATGCAACTTCATCAAATCTTATTGCATTTCTGCTGGTTTACGATTTGATGGGACCTGATCAAATCACTTCCTTTCCACTCACAAAATATTTGATCATTTTTGAAGTGGATGGAATTAAATATTAATCAATATCGTCTATGTTTTAATAAAAAATACAAGACGGTGTAAATTATTAATCAATGATATGTCAAGTGCAAAATTTGATATTCGATACTTTTTCTATATAAATGAACATGTGTAAAGTATTCAAGATGTTTATTTGTGATTAAATTAAATTGCAACTCTAACAAACTAATAATTGGAATCGCGTCAAATTGTGACGTTTCAACAGGGTATCATGGGTTGGCAGAAGACATTCCTGTGTTTCAATCAAATGTTTCTTACTGGCAGAAGATAACATCCTATTCTATTCTATTATTGTAATGAGAATTTAAAAGATTGATTGCACATGATGTATATAGCGCTCATGTGACAAAATAGTGTAAATCATTATCCTATCCTAAATGGTGTTAGCATTATTCACAGTGTAAAACATTAATTCTTTCTTTTATTTTAAACTTAAAAAATGTAAATTAGAATTATTTGAATTTATCCTAGATCTAATAACAAGTTCAATAACATTAAACAAGTCCATTTAATGGTAAGGTACAATACAAGTACAACACAATACAAGTAGGAATTTCCAATGTATATGGTATCCAGACCATTCATAGAATAAAAATGTAACACATGGTCTGTAACACATGTAAGATAATAAATAATTCGACTAATCATACTCATATATATTCAAGCTTTATAAAATTACGTAATAAAAACTGTCAGATTTAACTATAGTATAAAAATATTTCTAATTATTTGAACAAAAGTTATTATTTTGTAGAACAAAAGTTATCATTTTGTAGAACAAAAGAGTAATCTCAGTTTCAAATGTAATGAAATTTCTTTTCAATGTGTAATAAAATATTGAATTTTATCTATTGAATTTTTTAAGTAAACTAACACCAAATTAAAAAATTTCATGATTCTATATTCGAATGAACTATGAATTAATGTACCGTAATTCCTCTATATTTTATAAAATATTTTATTCTTTCTTGTGTAATATATTAGTGTTAAGCAAGTTTAACAATATTTTATAATGTATATATCATCATGTCATACTTTGTAGAATAACTGTTTACATGACATAAAAGTTGTATTGTAACATTTTCAACAAACATTAACCATTCTTTTAACAAAAGTTGTTAGTGTTAACATCATGAACAACAGCTGTAATGTTTCATAAACTATTCAATGTCGTGTTGATGTTAAAATCAGAATGTAAGTTCTGTCTCAAAATCCTGAAATGTTTTAATTATATTACTCGGGAAAAAACAAATTTAAATTCTTCCAAAAGTTAAGTAGGAGAACATACAAAACATAAAACTAAAATGTTAATTATTCAAAAACATTTAAATAAGTTTATAGTAGAAACATATTATTTCTATTTAAATATTTTTCAAGTAGTAACAAGAATTTTTAGAAGTAATTTTTTTCCAGAAAAAAGGATTTCAGTTAAAACTATTTAAAAATAATACCTTAGTTACAAAGCAAAAGATCATAAAATAATTTCTTTATTACTTCTTAAGCTTGTATTTTTCTATTTTTATTATCATAAATACGTAATTCTGAAAAATATATAAATTCTATTATTTTTTACTATGTGCATGATAGTAGAATTCGTGAATTCTTTATTTTTAATTATTTTATTGACAAAATTTAACAACACGTAATTTTTAGACATATTAAGATAGTTTTTATGTTTACATAAATAAATGTTAATAAATTACGTAAGGACATATTAAAATGTGAAGTCATAAGTTCAAATTAAGGAATCAGGTTTTATCTCATGTTGTGTTTTTCTTTTTACTTCTGGCTTATTATAAGTATTCTGGATTTTGTGCATCAATAATTGGATAATATGTCTTAATGTCAATGATATGTCTCATTGATATGTCTGATTTCATTGACATCAATGATATGCCTCATTGATATGTCTGATCTCATTGACATCAATGACATGTCTCATTGGTAGGTCTGATCTCATTGACATCAATGACATGTCTCATTGGTAGGTCTGATCTCATTGATATCAATGATATGCCTCAATGATATGCCTCATTGATATGTCTGATCTCATTGACATCAATTATATGTCGGATCTCATTGACATCAATGACATGTCTCATTTGTAGGTCTGATCTCATTGACATCAATGACATGTCTCATTTGTAGGTCTGATCTCATTGACATCAATGACATGTCTCATTTGTAGGTCTGATCTCATTGATATCAATGATATGCCTCATTGATATGTCTGATCTCATTGTCATCAATGATATGTCTGATCTGATTGACATCAATGATATGTCTCATTGCATCAAATTACTGTATCTGAAAATAAAATCTTGATTAAAGTTATTCCTACAATATAAACTTTAAAATTATATTAATTTTCTGGTGGAAGGAATTTTAAAATATCAGCAATTCTTTCATAAAAATAGAATTAAACTAAAAGTAAATATATTTAAAGCGGCTGCTAAGTAATTCAATACTTATGTTATTTAATTTGTCCAATATTGATGTTCCCTTTTTGAATGTGAGCTGTTTTCATTTCCTTCTGTCTCTTCTACACTTATAAGAAATCGATTTAAATTTTCGATTTAAAAAAATATTTTAAAAATAAGATTTAAATAAAGATTTTACATAACTTGCAATAAATCGAAGTCTTATGCTTAGAATATTTATTAGAAAATACTTCAGATAAACATGGAGATAGAAAAGAACAAATATGAATAACAGAGGAATGGAAAAAAAGAAAAAAAACCATAAGAAGAAATCCTCAGAATTTACATAACGCCTTTCCTTAATAATAATTTAAAATTTTATTTTTATTTCAACCAGCAACGTTAAATCCCAAAGTGAATATTTCAATATTAATAAAGAGAAATTTGATCAAGGTAGATTCAAACGAAATTACATCATCGTAGTGGCATATTTATTTTGAAAGGATTTTCTTTTCCAACTTTAAATGGTTTTCTTTCAATTTCAACGAAATTGTTCTTGGGGTAAATAGAATTTCAAGTTTAAAAAACTGACTGTTACATTTCACGCCTCAGGATTTTCCCAGCTAGTAAGTCGATTCTTTTTCTTTTGTTAGCTTCGTTTGTTCCTCAGGAAACCAACTTTTAGAAAAAAGCAGATTTCTAGAAAAATATTTTTTTTTAACTTTTCTCTATTTACCTTGCCGAAGTTTTACCCATTCAATTTTTCAGTGCTTCTTCTCAGTTTCTGGATTCTGCACTAACTTCTGTTCAACTCTGGCTGACGCGAATCAATAGAAGCATTTCAACACGCAAAGAGTTTAACTCTTATAATGAAAGAATAATCTTTTGACTTACATCTTGTTTAAGAAAAACACAAAAACTGGGAAAGAGTGAACAGGGATTTTATCTAAATCCCGTTACGTGGTGAAGTAAAAAAGGGATTCTCTGTTCCTGATAGTTTCCTAAAAGAAAATGGAAAATGTGAAAATTGAACGTGTTTTTTGCAGATAACTTCTCTATTTTTCTTTAAACTTTAAATGCTTTTTTTTTTTTATGTTATAAAAGTAAAGAAATTTGACTTTTTCCAGTGATAGTCAATGAAGAAGCTATAAAATCAATTTAAAATCTGTGTTTTAAATTTATTAATCTGTGGTACTTTTAATTAAATATAGTAAATTTAATTTCTTTCAGAAAATGAAAAAAAAAACTGTCAAAAAAAGCTAAAACTTTAATTTATATTCCTATTGCTTTCATAAATTGATATATTATTTATATTTTTTGTTATATTATATATATTTATTATACATGTCGTTATAAAAGTAAAGACATTAGTATTTTTTTCGATGCTAGTCACTGAAGAAGGTATAGCATCAATTTTGTATCTGATACATTGAATTAAATATATTTAATTTAATTTTTTGTTAATAACAAAAAACGAAGCAAAGGTGAGGAAAGCCAAAAATTCAGTTTTATATTCATAAGAAGCCAGGGTCTCCAAGAATGTGTCTGTTCAATACGTAAAAGCTTAGTATTTTATGTAAAACAATTAACAATAATGTAGTAATTATTTGTTTACATTATTTTATGTAAACAATTAATTACTAAAAGAGGAAATGTTTGCCAGATGTAAACTCTATACGGATTTTCATTTTGGAAATTAGTTAGGAACTCTTGTGTTTGAGAAAATTTATTTTACGATTATTAATGCTCCCAACGAATATTTCTAATCAAACTGAGTAGAATCCTTAATTTGGATAAAACACTCACAGAGCATTCAGATATCATCAAGGTAAAACATTTTACCGTTTATTTACCGTTGGTAACGATGAAGTGAATTGAAGTGTATTTTATTTATAGTTCATTAATGCTACTCAAGTTTAATGTCTGTTTTCCAGACGTTAGTAATTGATGAAACAGAAGAAAAAATAAGATGAACTGAAATGAGAAATCATAATAGCATATTTATCTAAACTAAATAAAGAATACAAGAATTATAATTATTTATGATTAAAATGCATACCAACACATACACAAAAATTGCTATGTTATATTAATAAGATTTATTGCAATCAAGTTATTATGAAGAGTCTTACATACCAGCCTAATAATTTTATAAAGAATTCATATTGACAGTTACAAATGACTAAGTTAATATAAAGACACTGATGTTATATAAATGTCACTGATGTTATATAATTGTCACTGATGCTATATAAATTCAAATAAAGTAGAGAAACAATTGTGGCTCATTTTTTCATTCAATGCAAAATATGCCATTGCAATACGTATTTCCTTTTGAAAATTATTTAATATGACTTAGCTAAAAGAAATGCAGATATAATAATTATTACCTTGTGAACACTCATTGCTTTAAACTATGTATTCAATAATGTAGTGCAATATGACATAACATTACAAGATCTGTTTACAGCATTACAAGAACATTGTTTTCCATGTATTGATTTATACAAGTATAAGTTTTATACAAGTATGTAGTTTTATATAATTATAAATCAATACAGAGAAAACAAACACAAAATATAACATTATCGGGGAAGGTGTTGTGCATGTTCACTGATCGAGTAAAAAGGTCATACTGATGCTAATCTACTGTTCGCTATTCCCTATAACTCTTGACAGATGGCATTAAGAGTTATGTAAAGTTAGGATAGTGTTATAATAACAGTTCATTTTTTATGTATTATGACACTCTGTTTTGAGAAATAGAATTATTGTTTTTAGTACATAAATATTTAATATTTACGAAAATTAATTTTAGGATTTAAAGAAACAGATAAGGCTTTATCAAGTATTAAATTGATATATTTTTTTAAATAATGTTCCTTCTTCTTAAATTGATTTTTTCATATTTTTTAATTGTTTTAAGATTTATATACAGGGGGCCATAAAATGACTTTTCCTGTTTGGAGGCTTCTGCAGGTAAAACTAAGGAATAGGATGAAAACAAATTTCCTACTCATACTGTGGAAGACATGGGGAGATGATTTCCGAAAACAAGTTCGCCGATAGGAGAGATTGTGGCTATGCTGTCATTACGCACTTTGAACTCTAAAAAATCTAGGTAGATTTTTCAAATTTCTTAGTGTTTACGTGACAGTAAGTCCTATTACCTGCACCATTACTGGTGAGATATATTAGCAAATGTTGGAAACTTTTGTCATTCCTGAATTGCACCAAAGACAGTATTGAACACAACAATTTTTATGAAAAATGTAGCACAACCACATAATCTTCGTTCAGTACAGAACCATTTAAGGCTGTATTTTGGTAATGAGAAAGTTATCAACCAGTGTTTTTCTACGTGATGGCCAACCCTTTCTCCAGACATTACCCCCTATGACTTTTGGTTATGGAACTACCTTAAATGTGTATACTGGTGGCGTTACAAACCTGAGTTCCTTGAAACAGAACATACGACGAATTGTTACAAACATCCAAGGTATAGATTGTCGTGCACAGGTACTAGTATACGAAAGGTCGGCACATTGAAAATATTGCACGTGGTCCTGGGGATCCTAATATTGATTAATAAATTATTTTCCGTGAGTTTCATATTGTTGTGCATTCATTTCTGTATGTGCATTTTTTTAATATTCGAACTTTAGAATGGAACTTGACATAATTCATTTTCTGTGCTTCATCATTCATTTTCTGTACATCTTCATTTTCTTGTGTAATTCATTTTCTGTGCATTCATTATAATTATTGTCTTTTTTCTTTTCCAACAGCTCCAAAATCACGTATGCACTAGGAAATTTGAAAAATCTAGCTAGATGATTGCTGAAATTTCATAGTGCGTACGTGACAACGGCTCCAAAATCTCCCTTAACGGCGACTTTTGATACTTTTCTTTGTGCATATCATCTCCCCACGTCTTCTACAGTCGGTATATGAAATTTGGTTTCATTCTGTTCATTAGTTTTAGCTACAGATGCTTCTAAACAGGGAAAGTTATTTTATGGCCATCCTGTATATATGGGTTAAGTTGAAATATATATATGCATTCCTAAGAAAGTTTTTTACATTGTTAAATTTATATTTCTCTTTATTTATTTATTATATTTGAAAATTTTACAAATTGTTAATTGATTTTTTTAAAATCATAAATATTTTAGCATTTACTGATAGTTTATTGTAAAAACTAGTTGTATTGAATAAAAGAAATAGATTTCAGAATTAAATTTTCGCTTTTAATTACGATAAAAATTTAAAATGAAATCAACAATAAAATTACAATAATAATGAGGATGAAATTACAATAATAATAAAGATGAAATCTATTCGAAAACAACTTTCAAGTCAATTAATATTCTCTTGAAGAACGAAAAAAATACTTTTCTTATTAAAATAAAGTATAAAAACTGCTTATCAAAAGCATTTCCCATCATTCGCTTTGCTAAATATAGAACTACTGTTATTTGAAAATTATTAATCAAAAGAAATAAAAATGTCCTATTTAGTTAAAAAATCTATGACAAAGAATGTCGATCCTTAAAATAGTACTCCTTTAAAAATAATTAAACCATTTATGAAATCATTAAATTATTTTAATTGCTTCAAAGAACTTTTAAAAGTTAAAAAAACCTCATTATAATTGTTAGCTTAAAATAATTATTTTGAACGCCAAACATTTAGAATCGATTTCTGTTGTTTATTCATTTTTGGGTTCATTTTTTGTTGGTATTTGTTTTAAGTTCATATTCTTCAAATCTAAAGACTTGTAAATAAGTAAAATTCGACGACTAATTATGTAGAAAGGTAAATATCCGTTTTCAAAGAGAAAACGGGTGAAAAAAATTCGTTATATTTATTATTAAACTTATAATAAAACTTATTAACTTTGTCATATAACTTTAAAACTTATTAACTTTATTAACCTTATTAACTGTGTTATATTTATATACATTATTTTTATAACTTTATTATATATTTTTAACCGTTTGTTTCATTTCCACTAGATTATGCTCATCTTCCAGAAAATAAATATAATATGTCAATAAATACGTCAACTCCAATATTTTTAAGATATGTCAATATACCTGATGATTTCTGACTTGGTGTCAGTAAAAAATGATTAGATATATTGACGTATCTTAAGTAAGTCAAGTCATCTGTGAGTAAAGTAATCTTTCATTACAGAATTAATTTGAACTACTTTATTTAAATCATAAAGTAATGTAATTCTTGTGTATTACAATATGTTCAAAATATAAAGAATGAATACTTTTTCCTCCATTTAATGAATGCCAGTATCAATAAATGGGAAAATATCTCTTCTTTTAATTTATTATGGAAAAAATATGTGAACCCTTTTAATATAATGAAATAAAGTGAATAATTTGTTGGCTTATATATTATTATAAAAACGTTTCATATGCGTACTTAAAATGATCCGGTATTAAGCCTTTATCAATTTATACTAAAATCCTATATCCATTTATTAAATCCCAGTACTACAGTTCGTCGTAATACTAGGCTATAAATTACTACCGATTGTGTGGAAAGGTAAAAATCCAGTTTAAGATGCAAACGGGCGAATTAAGTACTTGTTACGGGTACAAGTCAGACATACGCAGCGCAAAGCAATTTTTTAAAAAATCAATAGTTATTGTGAATTTTTTTCATCTAATTTTTCTTTTAATGTTATGCAATTTAAAAATTTAATTATTAAAAATTAAAATTATTTTATTGTAATTAAATCATCGCCTAAAATACCTTTCTCCCCCAATTACGTCTCTCTGTTAAGTCAAGTCATTTCTGAGTAAAGTTCGACTACAGATTGTGTGGAAGTGTAAACATCCAGTTTAACATGCAAAAGGGCGAATTGATTATTTGTGAGGGGCACAAGTCTGACATACGCGGCGCCAAGCAATTTTTAAAAAGGAATTGTTATTGTGAACATTTTTCATCTAATTTTTCTTTTAATGTTATGCAATTTAAAATTTTAATTATTAAAAATTAAAATTATTTTATTGTAATTAAAACATCACCTAAAATATCTTTTTGCCCTATTACGTCGCTCTGTTTAAATTCGTCCGACTTGTTCGCTTACTATTTTACATACAATCAGAGGATGGACTATAGCAGTGTATGTTTGTGTTTCATTCCTTGGCAACTTGGTAGGAGGAATCAAATAAACAAAAATATTTTTAAAAGTGAAGGTCTAGTTCAGTTTTAGGTAAGTTTATTCTACTTGAATCATAAATCTTTTTAAATTTTACAGATTTATGTAATCATATAAAATGTTCTACATATCTTGTAACTCATCAATGAATTTTGAACATTGAAAATGTTTTCGAAAGAATTAATACCGAATAAATTTACAGAATAAACTAGTCAAAATAAATATTTTATCAGAAAAATAAATATTACTAATGAGTTCTTGAATAATTTCGAAAAATTTTTAATGCATTTTTATTCTCAGATTAGTCAAAATCAAAAAAAATTCGCGAAAAACAATCACGATTTTAATATAAGCCAAAGTTCCAAGATAAACATCATTTGTTATCTCGCCTTAAAGGTAAAATATTAATTATTTCTTTATACATCATTTAATCTTTTTTAATCTAATATTCAAAACTCAAATATTTCTTTTATCACTCAAATAACAGAAAAAATATTTCCAAATCATTTACTTTTTAATGGATGTTTTTCTGATTATTAATTACACAAATAAATGGAATCTTTTTACAGATAGATAAGCGATTTAAAATGTTTATTTTTATTTTTTATGTTCTAAATTAATTTATTTTCCAAACTGGATATCTGAACGTTTATCTCATGCGTTAATTTAAATCTTATTGTTGTCCATTAAATACCAAAAAATGACAAAAGCATTTTTAAATGTTATTGTCATGCATTAATTTTAAATATTTTTTTTTTTTTATTTTTAAGCTATTTCTAAGCAACATCAGTTTTAATTATTTAAAAGACAACAATAATATTTCAAATTGTGTAAAGTAAAGTCAGTTAAAAACGTCATATATTATGGAAAAAAGCAAAAATTGGGATGGAAATTTATGTTACTTTCTAAAGTTTTATATTTATCTTGTTAGTTTTAAATTCAAAATGTCAAAATATATATATTTTTTTTTTTTTTGTGAAATACACTAGAAAACAAAATTTATTTCGTATCTTGTGCATAAATACCAAAGATTCAGATGTGCAATTTATGTTCCCAAATTTCAAATGATTAACTCAGAAATAGTTTCTTTCGTTTCTTGCTGACCTTTGACAACTTAAATGTCAGAGAAAAATGTAAATAATAAATAATAATAAAAAAAATTATTAATAAAATGTTAAACAACTCATTCCAGTAACTTTTAATTTAAAAAATCAAACATACTACCATGTTAAATAAATGTGTTAAATGTTAAATAAATTTTGTTAATTATTTAATGTTCGTATTTTATAAGGTATTCTTTTTCATCTGTTTATGACTGACTTAAAATTTTTTTTTTTTTTTTAATTTTTATCGATGTAATTTCATTTATATCATGGGAGTTTTTGTTCAGAAGCAAATTAATAGCATACTTAAATACCTGCATAATTAGTCATTAGTCAAATTATTATTTTTAAGTCAGCCTAATTAATTCCGTATATTTCAGAATATAAGACGAGAGTATTTTATCTACAAAAAGTTCCCAAAGTTCAAAACCCGTATATAAACCGAAATGAAAAAAAAATTTCCTGTTATTTCTGGTGTGCATTTTGGTGCTTTTCCGTTAGCCAGGTACCAATTTCGCCAACATCAGATTTTTCACTTTGGCGACGATCCAACAAACCAGCAGTATAAACAATTATTAAAGTAAAACAATTCTTTTTCATAAAACGTATATCTCATTTCATATAAAATTATTATTATTTTTCATGAACTTAGAAATAAAAAAGCTCTATATTGTCCAATATTTGGCGATGTATCGCCTGTGCCCCGCAAATGGAAAAGTACCTAGGTGTTTGGGAGATGAGTGGATCCGTATCTAAGCTGAATTATAAGAACTTTAGCTTTAAAAAATACTTAGTACTTTAGCTTTAAAAAAAGTTCAAAAAATACTCGACTTGTACTATGAAATATAACATAAAAAATGCCTTTAATTTATAATATCCTGACAAATATCTTAATTAACGAAATGACTTACGATTCTTTTATAATAAATTAAAAATTATAATTATAAATTAATAAATTATTTCCTGTTACGTTCATTATTTACAGTATTCTGTTTTGCGTTTTGGTACTTTTTCGTTTCCCGGGGCGTTTTCACATTTTACATATTTTGTTTGACTGAAAAATATTTCACATTTTATATATTATGTTTGATTGAAAAATGTTTCTCTTACCTAAATCAATATCTGTGCATAAATTTAGTTAAAAAGTGCAAAGGTTTGAGATTTAATTTAATTCTTTATTTAAACTCTTATGATAATAACATCTTTACCCTCGTTGTTGAAGTTATACCTTTTATTTCATATAAGAGGGAAATAAAGAGCTTTAAATTACTCTAAGTAATGATCTCAATTAGAGTTAGAATAAACTTTCAGAATTTATTTTTGGTTGAAAAATTATTATTTAAATGCTTTCTTTTTAACTAATGAAAAATGTGTTCACTTTCATTAGTTAAAAAGAAAGCATCGCTTTGGTTAAAAAATACAAGAGTTTGAAGTGCAATTAACTCATTATTTACACTCCTATAAAACCGAATCGTATCCTCATTGTACTGATTGTTAAAATTATGTCTTTTATCTCATTCAGTGTCGCGAGAGCTTTAAATTACTCCAAGTAATGATCTTAACGAGCTTTTGCTGAAACTTTCCACATTTCATCTTATCACGATTCCTTATCTAAGAAGTAATGGATAATTACGATATGATGTTCAATTTAGGAAGAAGTATGGCCCAGAGTTTAAGTACCTCTAAGAACTTCAATTTAATCACTACCCATGAAGTAATAGGAATATGATCGACACTGGATGGTTATTCCTCGGTCCAATATGGTAACTGTTTTCTGTATATTAATGCGCCAGATGGTACACATTGGAATATTAGTCGCAATTACCGACATAATGTGATGCCGTTTACTAAGATCCTTCAAGTTTTGGCATTTCGCCATGCTCATTTGGCTGAAATGTGCTTCAGATGTCTTGCGAAATTTAGTTACTAATATCAGTGAGGAATACATTAGATATTCTTAAAGATAATATTCAAAGCAAATAATTATATGTATAAAAAGCATTTAATTACAAGCTGTATTAAAAAATGCGTCGTTGTTAAGTATGTTTTTTTTCCTAAATTATTCTTTAAAAATTATATGAATTAAGATTTTTTTTAATTGAAGAATTTCTGAAGGGTTTTTTTTTATTTTGTTTATCTACCGTATTCATATTTTTGCAAAATATTTAGCTGGCATTATCAAAATACAAAAATGATTATAAGTAATTATAAACTGTTATCTCTGTAATGCAAGATTTATATTAGGGATATTCAATTCTATAGTTTCCTTTGCCCACATTTAAAAAACTTGTCTTATACCGCAAGAGATTCTACAGATTATTGCTAAACCATGGATACACAGATAGAAAGATATAGAAAAAAAACAGTAAATAAAGGATTCGGTTTTAAAAATTGTGATTCCTTGCCATTCGGAAAATCTCAAAGCTTCGCATAACTATGACAAGGTATGAAATGACAAGATATCGCATAACTATGCATACTATAAGATACTTCACATAACTGCAAAGATATGAAATTTCTAAATATTACATAGCTATGACAAGGTATGAAAGGGCAAGATATAGTATAACCATAACAAGGTATGAAAGGGCAAGATATGGCATAATTATAAAAGCTATGTAAGGACATGGTTTCATATAACTATGACAAGTCAAGAAAGGGCAAGACATTGAATAACTATGACAATGTATAAAAGGGCAAGGCATTGAATAACTATGACAATATATAAAGTACAAGGTATCGTATAACTAAGAAAAGGTATGAAATGGTAAGGTATCGCAAAGCTATGACAAGGTTTTGCATAACTACAAACCGAATGACAGACATATGGAATAATAAAGAAAATTTTATTAAGATTGTAGGTTCTGTTGCGACGTGATAGAAAGCGTCTGAAATTAAAGACCTTTGTTCGAAATCCTACAAACGATGTCGAACTGAAATGATCTGTGTCTACTCGAGGAATGGATGTGGTAAATCCATAGGCCAGAAAGTCTTTCTGTTGAGAGGTAGAAGGGTGTGAACCTCTCAAATGGCATTCATGGCGGTTTTTGTACAAATTCCAAAGCACAATATATCAGAATAAATGACCAACATTTAAAAACAACATATTAAGATGGATGATTATGCAGAATATGTTTTTAAATAAATTTATATAAATCTGCAATCGTCATTCGTGTAATTTATTTTTAATTCCAAATATTTAAAAACAGCAGTATGAAAATAAATGTATAAAGTACAAATTTCTAGCGCGGTTCCTTCCCCACGATCTGCAATTAAACGAAATAGAAAATGTAATACGATATGAAAAATTGAGTATTTATTTAAATGTGTATATTCTGCAAATAAATTGAGATACCATTAAGCTTTAAATATAAAAGGCTGCAAATATAACATAATCCGATATGTAACATTTGTACCATAGCGTATGAGAAGTAAATTGAGAACTCATTTGCATCAAAAGCTTTAAATTAGTGTAAAATCCAATAATACCAAATGTTATTAATGATTGTACGACTAATGTTCCTGGCGTATGCAATTTAAATAAAGAATGTTATTACCTGGAATGTTCTAAGCAAAAATATTTACAGTAAGTATTCAGAATTATATTTCGCATTTACAATTTCGCAAAATAAGGATTACTTGTGGAATAATTTATCATTTTATTAAAACCTCTCGGTATTTCTCATTTATTCGGTAAATATATTAAAATTCTGAAAAGTATTCATCTTTTACATATTATGCATATCATATTTTTATTTTTTAAGAAGACATTATTTTCTTGATTATTTTTAAATTAACATTTAAAATATTTTCTCAGGTAGTGGACCTTTTCTCGGTGCCACAGGTTTCGGGTTCGAGTTCCGACGGTGCCATGGGTGTTTGTAGTGGTTCGGAATCCATTTTAAACCGTATGTAACGTCTAATATGAATGTAGAGCGTTGGGTGTAGGGCTGATAACCTTACCCAGTAAAAAGAAAAACATCTGTCTCGAAATCTGCCAATAGGAAGAAGGCCTTGGCCCACCATGGGCCCACTCCACTGTGCCTAGAGCTGAGTGGCCCCTATATAGTTTGGGAATGATGCAGGTGAAATATCTGATTGGTCTCTGTGACGCACTACAGTCATAGGAGACCGAGACCTACGGCTCAAAGTGGATTCTGAACCACTACAAACATCCATGGCACCGCCGAAACCTGAGGCATCAAGCGCTAGACACTCAGCCATTCAGGCCCCTGTCTGATATGACTGTAGAGCATTTTTGCGTAGGACTGACAACCCTACCTCGTAAAAAGTAAAACATCTCTTGTCTCCAAATCTGCCAGTAGGCAGACGATCTTCTAAACACTCGGCCATTCAGGCCCCAATTAATCATATTCCTTTTGTATTGAGAATAAACTGATGAAGAATTTAGAATGTTAAATAAATATTAGTATTCTAATCAGAATTGATGTAAATTATATCATACGTAGTAATCCTTTAGATAAGCAAAATGTATGCATATTTATAGCTTATTTTTAAAATTGAATTTTGTTTATAATTTCGCTCCATTTTATAAGTGCATTACATTAAGTATTTTATAAATATATAAGCCTTTGAGATATTTTTAATATATATTTTTTATAAAATAATATTAAAATACATTTTACAAATGTACATTGAAGTATTATTGGTAATCTTATAAGCATGAATTTAATATTCCTGTATGTCTGTTAAAATTCGAATACATGGTTGGTTAAATAATTTATCTTATCGCTTGAATATATTTCACGTGCATTGCAAATGAAAAACGAATGAGAATGAAAAGTTATAAATCCATCTTATTATATAACGAACGTGGTTGTAAAGCAATGAAAAAGGTTTCAAAAACGCTTAACATAATTTGAAAAGAATTTTTGCTCATATTTAACTGTATTTTCTGATTATTAAAATTCAGTGCACAAAAACGGTGGAAATTATAGAATTATAACTCAAATTCTTCTGCACAATGCATACATTTAAACTGTTTATAAGAATAAAAGGGGAACTAAGATGCATTTTTTTTTTTTATCTACATAAAAAAATTTGTAGTAGAGTTTTCTTATCGTATAAGAATTAAAAACATTTCTCAAAGAATAAACATTGGGATATAAACTGTAACTACAGCTATAGTGCATATTTCACTATTTTAAGTATTTTAAAATTCAGAAAAGTTAAATGTAAGCATTATATACAAAATTAAATTAATGTATTTCTTCACTGTCTTCTAATTGTTGTAAAATATAGTTCTACCAGTTAATCAGTGGAAAAATAAACATCTGGTTTAAAGCTCAAACAGATGAATCGATTAACTGTTAACGATGCTAGTCAGGCATACGCTGCGCAAAACAATGCCGAAAGAAAAAAAATTATTAGTAATGTAACATTTTTTCATGTAATTTTTTTATATTATGTCTTTTTTTTTATATTGTCATGTCAATTATGTCATTATTTTTTTTAAATCATATATCATTATTATTATGTCATTTTAATTTTGTGTCCTTATTTATGTCATTACTGTTGATTTTTTTTATATTATGTCCTTCTAAATTGAAGTTCAAATTATTTTTATTGCAATTAAAATCGGGTCTAGAGAGGTCCATATGTTTTGATCAGTACATAATAAAATATTTTTATCAAATACATGATAATCTTTTGATCTAATACACGATAATACATTTTGTTTAAATTCATGATTACACATTTTTATCAAATATATAATAACACAATTTGATTAAAGGTATGATCATATATTTTCATCAAATTCCTGATCATACATTTTGTTCAAATGCATGTTAATACATTTTTATAAATACACGATAACACATTTTGATCAAAAACATGATCATAAATTTTGATTAAATAAAGGATGATTCCTTTTAATCAAATACATTATCATACGTTTTAATCGAATACATAATAATGCATTTTTATTAAATACATGATAGATTTCGACATAATTTTTTTTCATGATCATACATTTTTGACATAGATTTCATTTACATGATCATGCATTTTTAAAACTGCATGATTGAGGACCATATATCTTTTCTACATGCATATACATTTTGACAAGCATTTTTTACATGATTACACATTTTTTTGCATGATCATACATTTTGGCATATCATACATTTTGGCATAATTTTTTTATATGATTATACATTTTTTACACATGATCATACATTTTTAAAAATACAGACAGATGATCATGCATCTTTTCTACATTCATATACATTTTGACATCCCTTTTTCACATGATCATAAATTATTTATGCATCATACAATTTCATACATACATGATACATGATCATACATTTTTTTCTACATTCACTTTGATCCAATACATTCATACGTGTTCGTCAAATATGGTCAAACACTTTCAAATACATGAAGATATGATCACCATTTCTTTTTTATAACATATGGTCTTACTACCACATTTTTGACACTTTGAATGACGTCTGAGGCATCAGTCATGTTTCCGTACTATTAAGTTTCCGAAGCGGAAACTATTTTAGTAACTTACGTTGCCTCTGCGATATACTGCTACTACATCTATCAAAATTTTCTTCTGATGAATTTTTAGTGGGTGCTTTCAGTTTTATAAAAAGACCACCGCTTTAAGAGTGCATGCTAAAAGAACAGTTTACCAAAAATATTACAAGCCACTCTATGTTTCCTTGGTGAATATCTGTCTCATATTTCACCTGGTTTCTTTATTGCCCACTGGGTTATACTGTTCGTGATGTACTGTGAAATATATGTCGAAAGCATCATACTTTAACTCTCACGCAAAATATAACGCGTTTTAGTTCCATGTATTCAGAGAAATATATCCAGCTGTATAAAAACCCCTATCCACTGTGAATACTGATTTTGAAAAGTACTCCAAATACAAGGTCCTGAATTTGACATTAAATTAAAATTGCTAAACTTTTTTAAAACATTTCAAATAATAGATTAATAAAATAATGTATTCTTGTAAAAGCAAAAATTCATCATGGTTGCTTAGGGCCCAAAGATACTGACCACTAGACAGAATGCGAGGGCACGTGGGTTCGATTCCCGTTGGGGACTTAAATTAAAATCAACCCTTTTTTTTAAAAAGAAAATCGGTGGGGCTCTTCTTTTCTTCATACCTCATCGCCATGACAGGCTATATAGTCCCCCTGCTAGTTAGGGCCTTTGGTATCACAGGCTTCAGGTTTGAATCCTGGCGGTGGCATGGCTGTTTGTTAGTGGTTCGGAATCAATTTTAAAATGTAGATCCCGGTCTGCTTACCCTTCGTGTGCACAAGATGACCATAAAGCGACAAACCAAATCTACTAGTTAGAAAGGTGAGGGTGAAACATTGGTGGGCCTCGTGCAGACCACGAACCGCCCACCGACAAGAGTTGGAGGAGGACAGTGCCTACCGGGTGGATTTTTAAGAGTAATTGCCCCAAATTTGCATGTCTATGAGAGAAAACCTAGAAAACTCCCAGAAGGCAGTCAGACTAACGATGCGAGAGGCTTTACCCACCCCATTCTCCATTGAGTCTCCTAGTTTCACAAAGCAGCAACTACAAAAATGCCGCCAGTGGATTCCAACCTCAATCCTTCTTGTCGCAAGCTGCACACTTTTGAACTCAGTCATTTCCAGGCAGTTCCGTGGGATTCATGTTCTACTTTTGTATACCACAAACAGCCCACTGACGGGTCATTAAGGGAGGATAGTTCCTTCCGGAAGTAATTTTAGAGGTAACTGTCCAAGGAGAACTTAAAGAAGTACTTGCTTTTCATTTGGGAGAAAACCGGTAATACTTCCACCAGCAGTCTGATTATCGATGCAAGATGCTTTGCACATCACAATCGCCATTGTATCTCCACGTTTCTAAAAGCAGTGACCACAACAATGCCACTATGGATTCGAACCTCGATCAGATTTGTCCTTGCTGCGCACGTTTGAACTGGGCCATGAGTCGGGCAGATCCTGTAATGCTTATACTCTACTTATCTATACTACGAACAGCCCACTGACGGGTCATTAAGGGAGGATAGTTCCTTCTGGAAGTAATTTTAAAGGTAACTGTCCAAAGGGAACTTTTTAAGTGTACTTGTTTTACTTATGGAAGAAAACCCGGAAAACTCCCACCAGGCAGTCTAACTATCGATGCGAGATGCTTTACACACCACAATCGCCTGTGAGTCTCCTCGTTTCTGAAAGCAGTGACAGCAGGGCCGCCAGTGGATTCGAACCCCGATCGTCCTTGTTCCTTAGCTGCGCACGTTTGAACTGGACTATGAGTCCGTCAGATCCGTGGGGCTCATGTTCTACTTATGTATATCACAAACATCCCACCGACAGGTGATTAGAGGTTTTGGTTTAATTGTCTACTACTGTCATTTTGTGAACACTTTAGGCTAATTAGACCGGGACCTATAGTTTAACGGGGATTCCGAACCACTAACAAGCATCCATGCCACTACCAGTATTCGAACCTGAAGCCAATGGTACCGATATCCAGAGCGCTAGCCAATTGGCCATCAAGCCGCATTGTGATTAGGGGAGGATAATTTCTTTCGGAACGTATTTTAGAGGTAACTGTCCAAAGGGAACTTTAGAAATACTTGCTTGTGTTACTTTTTACTTGTTTATTTTTTGGGGGGAACTTTTTAAGTGTACTTGTTTTACTTATGGCAGAAACCCGGAAAACACCCACCAGGCAGTCTACTATCAATGCGAGTTCCTTTATACATTGTCGCAATCACAATCGAGTCTCGTGCTGTCTGAGCAGTCACTGGTTGAAAATATGATTACTCAGTAAAGGTTGAGAAAATGTCTCACAATGACTGCCTGAGTAGAGTTTTTAGGGTTTATTCTATTATACTCTACGCGCAAATGTGGTATTTCCTCTGAAAGTTCTCATGGAAAGCATAGTTCACATATAGTATACTCTAAATGTCTTAAAGAACAATGTTAAACACCTATAGTTTTTGTTTGTTATATTATATTTTACTATTGTACCCATGACAGAAAACTTACATATTCTCAGATACATGGGACAAACGTTGGCAACGCAAGTGTGCATTACGACAATAATAATAATAATAATAATAATAATGTTACTACCAAAGTTGTTGTTTGTTATATTATATTTTACAATTGTACCCATTATAGAAAACTTACATATTCTCAGATACATGGTACAAACGTTGGCAAAGCAAGTGTGCATTATGACAAAAATAATAATAATAATGTTACTAGAAAAAACTATAAAATAAAAGTACAACATAGCCAAAGTTTTTGTTTGTTATATTATATTTTTATATTATACCCATTATAGAAAACCTACATATTCTCAGATTCACGGGACAAACGTTGGTAACGCAAGTATACATTACGACAAAAATAATAATAATAATGTTACTATTAATAACTATAAAATAAAAGTATAACTATAGATTTCCTTTTTTTATTTTTTTTAGGCAAATTATCTTTTGAATCTGCTGAATTAACCATATAAGTTAAGTTCAAAAACAAGTCGACTATTTTTGTCTTAAGATCTTCTTTCAACATTTAAAAAAGTTCGAAGAGGACAAGATTGTAACCACACATTAAGCAACATAATAGTAATTAATTATCTTAACAATATTCTTTGTAAGCCTTAATTGATACTCATTAAAAGACCCAATAAAAAAACCGATCAAATTTCATTACATACTTAATTTTAGAGGGCTCTTATCCTTCGTTATGAAGAGAAAAAGGTGTATTGAAATCTCAGCATCTGAAGGGGAAAATTGCATCACACTAATTTTCTTCGTCCTTTTTTATAATCTATTAGTGAAAATTGTGATTTTGAAGTGAACAATTTTCTTATCGCATCTTTTACGGAAATTGTCTGAAGAGCCTCATTTTTATTCATATTGGCATTTGATTGTGATTGTAGTTTTTAAACTGATAATGATTTTTTGGATTACTTAAATTTTAAAGCTTGCTCTACATTTGACATAATCTACAAGTGAACTTTCATAAAAAAAAAAAGTCTTAAGCTCAAATAAAAGAAGAAAAATTATAAAAAATCACATTTTTGTTGTTTCTTATCCCGCTTGATAGACATCTGGACCAAGCCTACAAACCCATATGGACTCATGGTTGATGGGAAAAGGGGCAGCTTCTGTTGCGATGGAGCACCCGTAGGTAGAAGTCTGACTCGGCTCTGTGACGCTCTACAGTCATAGGAGACCGCAACCTACGGCTTAAAGTGGATTCCGAGTCCCTACAAACATCTATGGCACCCGCCGGGACTCGAACCCGAAACCTGTCGGGACAGGGAGCTAGACATTCGGCCATTCAGGCCCCAATCACATATTTGTCTTATTTATTCATATAATCACATTTTCATTTTTATCACATGAATTTAATTATACCTTATCTGGAATGTAAGAAATTATTTGAACTAATTTATGCAATATGATAAGTTTATGAATTATTCACAACACTTTATACCCAGATGATATAGGAGGATAATAAAGAGGGCGATTTTTTAGAAATTTTGATTTCCGATCTACTACTACTATACCACACCACATCACTGAGCCTAAAACTAGGATGCCCCTTTAAACTGAACTCCCATCAGATATTAAAATCTCATGTCTCAGAACCTCAGCCAATTAGACGCCTGATTGGGCAGAAGATCAGGCTTCTGTTTGGCTAACTTTCCGTGACATGTAATTTTAACATTTGATGGGAATCCATCTTAAAGGGGTATATCTCTTGTATTCAGGATTAACCATCTATTATTTGTGTTATGCATTGGAGAAAATGCCGAAAATTATGAATGCATATTTGATGGCAATCCAGCTTAAAGGGGTATCTTTGCTGTATTAAGGAGAAATCATCCCTAATTTGCGTTATGCATTGAGGAAAACGCCGAAAATTGTGGACCCATATTTGACGGAATCCAGTGTAAAGGAATATCTCTCCTGTATTCAGGAGTAACCATCCCTAATTTACGTTATGTATTGGAGAAAGTGCCGAAAATTATAGACTCATATTTGATAGGAATGCAGTTTAAAAGGGTGTCTCTAATGTATTCATGGGTAATCATCCTTTACTTGAGTCCATACATTTGTTGATCACTGAAATTTGATTTGGTTTGTCGCTCTACGGTCATCTTGTACACAATTTAGGCTAAACAGACCGGGACCCACAGTTTAACGTGGATTCCGAACCACTCACAAGCATCCATGCCACCGCCAGGATTCGAACCTGAAGCCTGGGATACTAAAGGCCAGAGCGCTAGCCACCAGGCCGCACACTGAAGTTTGAATAAACGTCACCAAGTTAAGAAGTTAACACCTTCTTTCTCGAATCCAACATAAGACATTCCAACCTTCAGATTTATGGCGTTTCAATGCGTTCAGTTAAATCGAGATAGTTTTTAGTTAAAAGGGTTATTTAACAAATAAATAAACAATAATATAAATATCGCAGAGTGAAATTTCTAATCAAACATATATAATCAAGTTTTATATTACATATTAGTGATATTATCAATAAATATTCTAACACAGTAAATATGTACTTGAGCAACAAATTTTACTTTTGAAACTAAAGTATTTAGCTCGTCTAAATAAATAAAAACTACATAAAAACCAGTTCATATCATATAAAACAGGACTATACAACCTATAAAAACATACATTTCCTTAAAACATTCAGATTTTTATGTATTCACTATGCTCATTATCAAAATTCTTATTACAAAAAAATTTATAAAATAAATTATGAAATTAATGGAGTTTTTGCTTTAATTAAATATCAGACTACATTTCCTATTTTTTCTTTCTAAGATATTTCTTTTTCTGTTATTGAAATTTTGGTCCTTCTCAATGTTTTAAAAACTCTACCCTAAATATAATTAACCTACAACATTTTTTTGTTTATTTGCCATAGTGGATGTTTTAAATTCTGGTTTTATGCTAACTCCTTTGCTTAATAACTATCGTTAAACTAGCAATATATTATGTGCGGCCTGAAATAGTTTTTCCCCTTCAAATAAAAGTTCCAATAAAATTGTACAATTTTGTCTTTACAAATATGCCCCAAAGACGCCGTAGGTTTAAATACCCCTCATCATCATCACACCATCATTGACATAACAGCCCCTTGGTGGTCCAAGGCCGTTGCCTACTGCCAAATTTCGAGACAGGAGATGTTTTCTTTTTACGGAGTGGGGTTGTCAGAACTACGGTTTAAAGTGGATTCTGAACCACTATAAACATCCATGGTTCCTTCGGGATTCGAACCCTGTATCACCGAGCGCCAGAACGCTAGTCACTCGGTCATCAGGTCCTATTAAATACCCCTGATATAAAATAATTAATCACCGGAAACAAATTATTTAAACTTAAATCAGAAAAAAAATTTCGTTATTCTCAGTCCAGAAGGGGGAGGGATAAGGTTTGACCAGGGATCATTCGTCCATGGAATAGAAAATAAGTAGCAGATTGAGCGTTATTTAAGGTACACTTTTGGGTGTCTTCTGCACTGCAATGGCTATGCATTACTGTAATTTGAATTGTATAACTGTAGTGGCGCCATCTAGTGGGATTTAAAAAATTAATTTGTTTTTAAGATAATCAGATATGGATAATAATTTTTTTGAATTTGAAGTCTTTTTCCATTTCAGGATTAATTTGAACTACTTTTTTTAAATTATAAAGTAATGTAATTCTGATGCATTACAATAAATTCAAAACATAAAGAATGGATATTTTTTCCTTCATTTATTAAATATCAGTATTAATAAATGGAAAAATATATCTCTTTTCCATTTATTATGGAAAAAATATGTGAACCACTTTAATATAATGAATACCTTATTGGCCCTATGTATTTTTATAAAAACCTTTTATAAAAATACAGAATGATGCGATATTAAGCCTCTATCAATTTATACTGAAATCCTATATCCATTTATTAAATCCCAATATTACAGTTCGTCTTAATAACTACTAGGTTATAAATGACCATCGATTTTGTGGAAAAGTAAACATCCTTTTTAAAAGCGGAAATGGACGAATTGATTACTTGTTAAGGGAAATGGTCACATATATGCTCTGCAAAGCAATTTTGAAACAGGAAAGTTGAATAGTTATTGTAGAATTTTTTTCATCTAATTTTTCTTTTAATATTATGCAATTTAAAATGTTAACTATTGAAACATCACAGGGGCCTGATGGCCGAGTGACTAGCGCTCTGGCCCCATAGGTTTCGGGTTCGTGTCGCAGTGGTGTCATGAATGCTTGTAGTGGTTCGGAATCCACTTTAATTTTTTTTTTTTACCGTAGGTCCCGGTCTAATATGACTGTTGGGTGTAGGGCTGACACCCCTACCTCGTAAAAATAAAAGATCTCCTGTCTAGAAATCTGCCAGTAGGCAGACGGCCTTGGCTCAGCATGGGGCTGTTGCGCCACTGATGATGATGATGAAACATTATGATTATTTTTATTGGGATTGAAACCCCTCCGAAAATATTTTCTCTCTTATTGCTCTGCCCTGCCTGAATCCGTTCAACTTGGCCGCTTCCCAATTTTACACACAATCTGTAGTCAAACTATCAATTGATGAATTGAGTAAAATGAGCATTTTATTTTGATTAAAAGAATTTCAAAGTTTCAGAAAAAATTGATAGCCGATTAATATCGGATCGTTCTAAGTTCACGTATAAAAAGTTTTCATTAAAAAAAAATCAAATAAGGTACTCATTTTATATGATTATATTAAAAAGGTTCACATATTTTTTTTCAAATAGCGAAACCTTTGCACTGAACTGCTTAATTTTATTAATCTCTTTATAACGGAAAACAATACGTCGATGCACGAACATCGTTCCTTAAGATGATGTGGAGCATAATGCCTTTGAAGGGGAGTGATACTTCCCACATAAATATCTCGAATTTGCTTGTTACGTTAAAGAAACTCTGAAAACTCCAAACAAGGAACCGAACTGGCAATGCAACGTTGCTGCCCTCTTCACCGAATTTTCTGGTTTTTCAAAGCAGTGACAGATATAATTACCTCAAATTTGCTTGCCCCATTAAAGAAAATTGGGAACTCCAAACAAGCCACCGCACAGCTGATCACAAAAATGGCAGAGAATTTTTTTATCTTTTTAATCTCAACTAGCAATAATTAATAAATTAGTTTAACTAAGTATATTTAATTATTATCCTTATTAAAATTAAGTAGTTAGATTGAGTAAGGTTTCAGCATTTTGTTGATACTGTTGTTATTGTTTACCTTGTGTACTGAATTAGTGAATTGGCTTAGCTATGCCTTTTTGATGAAATTTTTCCAGTTAGATAGATTTCGGCATACTAAATAGAATAGAAATGTAGAACGAATACATAAAAATGGATTGAAAAGAATTGCGTTTACTTGTATCTACATGAATCACATGGGTGAAAACAGTTCTTTTTTCAATTCCTTCTATTAGCTCACACTCTCCCTATATATATCTTGTTCAAATTTTCAATCGTTAATAAAACACTTTGTATTCATCCACTCAAGTTCAAATAAATTTTTTTTTTTTTGAAATTGTAGTGGATGACACTTGATGTTAATACTGTTTTTTCAACTATTAATTCAGTAATTAAATTTAATTAATTAATTTTATTTTTTTTAGATTTAAGTTGCATATATCTACCAATAGATGGCGCCAGATAAACATAAAAAAATGAATGAAAATTATTTATAAAAGACTCTACAATATAGTGAAAAAAAGTAGGAATTGACTTAAAAAAAAAACATTTTTTTTATACTACTTGTTTATTGTAGCCTCAAACTGCATTGCGTAGCAAAAATGATAAATACATGTGTCAGTTCTTTTCTAATGTAGTTGACAGCTGAATCCGTAAAGAATAAAATGCAGAACACACAAAGGAAGAACATATAAATAGTCTCCGCCCATCATTCACGGAAGAGATTCTTTAAGTCCTTTTTCTGTTGTCAGTTTAAGTAACATCACCAGTTGGGATCAAACTGAAACGATATAAGCGTTAACACAAAGCAGTTCTTTTAAGTGCTGCCATGATATAAAGAGCTAAGGATTAATTTCGACAACATGTTACAGATTTCATTCTCAGATGTATTTCCAGGAAATGGCGTTTCATCTATTACCATATGCATCATTCAACTAAAAGCACTTGAAAAGAGAAAATGGATATAAGGACCTTATTTTTTAAAAGCATCCTATTTTCATGAGAAATAAAGCATTTTCGAAGTTTCAAATCTTTTTCTGTTTATTTTAAGGTGTCGGCATACCTTTAATAAAATCGTATAACAAAATTAATGAAATTTTTATGCTATATCAAAACATTTACCAAACTTCAATTAGTTAGTCCATAAAATCACTTTTATTCTTAGGTAATTGAAGTAATTCTACTTTTAAAAAATGCAACAGTGAACTTCACAAATTATTTTATACTATTTTCCTTTTATAAAAAAAAATATTTTTGTAAAATTTATTTGCTGTTTTTCATAATATAGTGAAATCTCAAAATATATCAATTCAATTCCTTTAATAATTTCTATTTATGTTTTTACTCATTTTGATGTAACTTTTGAGTTTTTACAAACGAAAATGTGCATTAAAAATTATAACAGGTTATAAAATAATATTTTTATAACATCAAACAATAACGTGTTTAATACACTTTATAGGAGGTGAAAACGAATACAATCAACTCGAAATTTGGTATGAAAACTTATATTACTCATCCCAAAACTGCATATGGTTAAAAGTTTCCCGACCAATGTGTATTAACTTTGTACTTTTTAAAAAGTACGCGTTTGTACAGAGCAAATGGGGTGCTATAAAGCAGCTAAGAATTATGAGCTGTTTAAGTTTTTTTTTTCATTGCTGCTGTTAGTTCCCTGTAGACACTACTAACAATGCCATTTTGATGACGATTATAGACGACCAGATTTGTGAAAAAACACTTCATGGATTTGACACCACAATAATGCACCATCGCACAAAGCCATCATTATGCAAGAGTTTTTCCTCAAAGACTCAACAATTTCATCGACCAAGCATTGTATTCAACTGATATATCACCATGTGATTTTTTTTTCTTTCCAAAAAAAATATATATATTACCACTTCGAGGAAGATGTTTTGATTCAATTGAGACCATAAAAGAAAATTCGCTGATGGCCATACCACATTCAGCTTACGAAAAATGTGTGGAAGATTGGATCAAGCATTGTCATAGTTATATTGAACTCGTTGAGGCCTACTTTGAAGGGAACAAAATAAATTTTGGTGCATAAATTGATTTTATTGTCTTTTATTTAACAATTTCGGATACTTTTTACACTTATTACATATATAAATTGTACAACAGCCCATTTATTTTATAAACACACTTATGATGTCGTATCATATAGCTTATAAAGTATTCTATTACCCTTATTTGTTCCAGTATGCAAAAAGTACAGTATTATTAACATAGCAATTACTTAAAATGCAGGGTGATTAAAATTAAAGTTCCACTTTCAAAATGCTGTGAAAAAAGAACCACTTGTCATAATGAGTTCAAATTGGAACTGAAGATACTTGAAGAAAGGGGAAACGGTACGGCAACAAAAAAAGTTCCAAAGTGGATTAATAGATGGCGCTGTAAGCGGCATAAAGAAAGTGAATTCGGCTGCCAGGGATATTTTGAATTGAAATGACAACGTATTTGGCATGAGTTGCACATTAAACCAACTGAAGTGTTCAATGTGCTTGATTGTTTCGATTTTTTGACGGAAAAAATGACTTCCAAGTTATTCAACAGTTGTGACACTGTTAGTGGAAAGTCCATCCGCCACGGCAAGGTCATAGCAAGTTGGATGGGAAAATTCGGAGGAACTGTTTTTTGATGCCATACCGTTTGCCTCTTCTTCAAGTAGCTCCAGTTCAAATTGGAACTCATTGTGACGAGGGGTTCTTTTTTACATTTTGAAAGTGGGATTTTAATTATAATCACCCTGTATTTGTTACTATTTACAGTTGCCTAATACATAAAAATACTGAAATGAAAGTTTAAAAAAATCTTATAAATTATCTGCAGGTTTTTTTTTTTTACTCAATAATAAAAGGCATTAAAAGGCATAATACTGCATTCCTTTTTAAAAATGTCACCTTCAAAATTTTGCAGGTACCTTTATAGAAAACTTATTATTTTTTATCATTTTCAAATGTCTATCTTTCCTATTTTTATCGATATTGATTGAATGAACCGTTAAGGCCCATGACATTTTCCGTTTCGAAAGACATAAAAGTTAACTTTGCTGTACCTGTCACCAAAATAAGACTTTGTCAGTAAAGGGATCAAAGAAAGGAAATAAAAAAAATTGCTCAATGAAATTCTTTTTTCCCTTTGATATTTATAATTTTGGCACGTAGTGTCGAAGCTATTGAGATGACTTACCCTTTTTTTATGCCCTCTTCATTTTTTGCTACCGAAATGAAAAAACGATAAAAGGTTAACGTTAGGGCTTGACTAAAACTTAATAAAGGATTAATGGGAGGCCGCAATAATGGAGCTTTATTCTTCTATGCGATGAATTAATTTATAAAAAATAATAATGTTCGCTACGTGATTAACTTAAATGAAAAATAAATCAGTTTTTTATAGAACTTTATCTAAATGTGTTACGAAGCATACCAGTAGGACAAAAAAGTGAAATTAGCGAAGCAGAACGACTATAATATGAGAAAAAAATCATCAAACGTTAATACTAGCTATTCTCAAACTTCATTGGTAAAAGATGCCTTATAAGGTCTGAAAGACAATTTCAATCAGAAGGTCATACAAATTTCATTTTCGCAAAATTAAATTGAGTAGCTGATTTTCGTTAATATCAATCTGTACGCTTCGTTTGTAGCTCTTCAACATTTCATTAGTTTTCTTAACTAAAAAATAATAATTATGTCGACTATTACTAATTAGTTACGACAGAAAACAAAAATATGTGAAGGAATTTTTTAAGGCCATAGAGTTTCCAATTAAATTATTTCATAAAACATTTTTAGTAATTAAAAAAAGTATCATTTCACTGTTACATTTTTTCCTTTAGGGGCTTGATAGTCAAGTGGCTAGCGCTCTGGCGTTTGGTACCACGGGTTTCGGGTTCAAGTCCCAGCGGTGCCATGGATGTTTGTAGTGGTTCGGAATCCACTTTAAGCCATAGGCCCCTGTCTCATATGACCGTAGAAAGTCATGGTTTGATTTGTCACTCTACGGTCATTTTGTGCACACTTTAGGCTAATTAGACGGGGACCTACAATTTAACGTGGATTCCGAACCATTAACAAACATCCGTACCACCGCCAGGATTCGAATCTGAAGCCTATCGTACCAACGGCCAGAGCGCTACCCAATTGGTCATCAGGCCGTGTAGTGCATCACAGAGCCCAAACAGTCTCCTCACCCACATCATTCCCAAACCGTAAAGGGGCAACTCAGCTCTAGGCACAGTGGTGTGGTGTAGTAGTAGTAATACATTTTTCCTTTGCTATCAGAAAGAACTGTTAGTCTTAGTCTGTGAGATCTTTACTTAAAGGAGGATAGAGTTAAGGGGCCTGATTGCCGAGTGACTAGCTCTCGGTGCCACAGGTTTCGAGTCACGGCGGTACCATAGATGTTTGTAGTGGTTCAGAATTATCTTTAAACTGTAGATCCAGGTTTGATATGACTACTACACCACACCACATCACTGTGCCTAGAACTGAGTTGCCCCTATACAATTTTTAATGGCCAATAGTGTATCTTAAATCAAAATTTTGTTCACTTTTAGTGAACGGTATGATAGCTAGAGACTCTTATATCGAGATTAAAGAAACTATATATGCATAGCACGAAGAAATGTATGTTGACACTCTAACTAAAGGGCTTTTTTCCCTAAATATTTGTCTATCATTGATTTTTTTTTTTTCCATTTAATTCTATATTTTTTAAAGGTATTTTATGTTTAAATTTTACTGTTATGTAAAAACTAAGATCCCTAGTGGTAGTAAAATATCATCAAACCGGAGTAGCAATTAGTAAATAATTATTTTAGGCTTTTTATCATCTGGAATAATGAAATTTTGAGTTTAATATTACGTTAATCTTTTTTCTGGTAGTTTTCATTGGATTTCTTTGCATTTTTTTTTCTCTCAGTTAAATTAATTGAAATAAAAAATTTGTAATAATCTGACACTGGTCGTATATGTTAGTAGACAAATAAATTTTAGATAATAATATCCGAGTTAATAAGGCTTTTGTACCCTATTAATATCAAGATACGAGATTAGAAGAACTTCAGTAAACTCGCCACTAAAGCCTTTAATCTCGTTTTTTAATTACTTTTTACGAAAGTTTTCTCAAAGTTGCGCTTTCAAAATTAATTGGTATTGCTTCAGATCGTGTACCTTACGAAATATTTTAATTACTCTCAGTCTCACAAGCAAGGTTTTTTTTAAGAGTTTGTTCACATGTATCCATCTGAATCACCCAAGGAATTAAGAAACTTTATCGTTAAGGCATTATTTTTTAAACAAATAATGGACTTGAGATGAAGTTGCTTACAGTCTAATTAAAACAGCCTTTTTTGCTAATGTAATAAATTTGATGCTGAGTTAAAGTTGTCTTGCGAAACATTGCGCTTCCTTTTGGTATGAAAAGAAATTCGATCTTAAAGATGGGTTTTTTCTGTAACTAATCTTAATTGGTGTGTGGATAATTTAAACTCTCATTTAATTTCTTCATTATGAATCTTTTAAATTGGAGGAGAAGGTTATTTAATTTTTTGTTTGGGTACAATTTTAAACATTTTATATCTACAGCAATTCATTAGCCAAAAAAAAAAAAATTATTAATAATAATAATATTATTAATAACATTATATATAATGTTAAATAACAACATTAAATAAACATTTAAACATTTGTTAAATACAAACATTATAATAACATTATTATAATGAACATTAAATATAAATAAATATGAGTAATAGTAACTGAGGCAGACGGCCTTGGCCCACCATGGGGCTGTTTCGCCAATGATGATGATGAATAGTAACTGACCAATGAAAAATTTCATACATTTAAGTCATACCAATTCGCTACGTTTGTCATGTATATATATACAGGGTGATTCAATAGTCATGGGACAAACTTTGTAGGGTACTACTAGATTGGATAGGAAAGTCGAGTACCTGTGCACATAGTGCACATCTGCTCAGAATTTCAAATATAATAAAACAAAATATCACAGAGTTAGCAGGAATTAAAAAAATTGTTAAGCAAACAGTTAATAGAAGGGAAAGAAGTTAAAAAAAAAAAAAAAAAAAAAAAAAAAAAGTTTAAGTGGTGGGAGGGAACTAACTAGGACTTGACAATATAAGTAATATCAAAATACCAAATCCAATAGACTTCCCAATAGAAGCATATAAATACGTAAATACATAGCAGACATATAAACACATATATAATGGAAATAAATAGAAAATATAGATACATGTATAATCACAAAAATAAAAAACTTTAAGGAAACAGAAAACATACGAGGAACATTTGAAACTGAAGATCGGAAGCAAAAAAAATAATTCATTATGTCCTTTCAATGTCAGAAGCTGTGTTCAAACCTCCGTTCTGCTTTGAGAACCAGAGCTTGAATTTGTCGCCCTAGACCTCTCGGCCAGCCTGACTACTTTGTAGAGTGATGCAACTTATTAAAACATTGTAGTAGATGTGTCGTTTGTTTGGATGTGGTCAAAACGACTCCCAATTCTAATAACACATTTATTATGATGCACTCAAATACCAATTATAGTTTTAAAAAATAAACAATATTTAACACACAACATGTATATTTAAAGAACATTCAATTAGATATTTAATGGAAGGATTCCAATTCTAGTTCTTGGGATGAGAAATTTTCATTCAGCGCCAGTTGCGCAGTACGTCCTTCCGGGCGGGAGATTCGATGCCAACTGAACCTTTCACGGGGACGTCACAAGGGGCGCTCTTGCAGTGCATAGAAGGAACACAGTTACAGATGGAAACACGTTAGGTGGAACCACGGTTACAATATGCATTTTTTTCGTATAGGTATGCATGGTCGGAAGTGACGCGTTGAAGTATTAACACAAAATGTAAGACACGAAAAGAAAAACATTGTTTATTATGAGATCATTGCAAAGTACTCCTCTGATTCAATGTTTACAATAAATGCTCAAAATTGCGACCACCAACAGTAATACATGCTTGATTACGTCGAAAGAGTGATTGGCAGACGTTTCCAAAGATGCCAGGCATTTTGCGCACGCTTGCAGCAGCAATGGATTATCGACCAACGGGGTCCTCAATTGAGTCAACTGGAATCTCGAAATTGAAAACACAGTTACAAACATGGAGTAAGATTAAAAGTTGGAGCAGCAATACAAGATGTAAATAAAATACTTATACATAATATATTTTACTAAAATAATAATAAAACCACAAAATCAACTAACCATTTATGTTTTAAATTCTCATCAAAAAACTGTCAATCAGAAATAATGTTGCCAACAAAAATAAAGAAAATCTTTACAATAATTAATTCCAAAAATAACATATACAATTATTTGTGATTTATTTCTAAATTAATCATTTACATTTATGCCGTTACAACTGAAAATATTTGTTCGTTTGAACGTACTATCTGGTAATGAATCCTACTTGTTATTGTAGATTATTAATCAATCAATAACCAAACCACAAAATCAACTAACCATTTACACTGCGTAAAAAAAATAGAAGGACAGTGTTTTTTGCCAATTAATATCTCTTATTTTCTCCTAACTACCAGATATTTATGCAGATTTAGTTTAATGACCTTTTTTTTCATTTTAGGCAAAAATTAAGCATCCACCACTAATATTAATAATAAAATTAGTATATACAATTTCCGATGCGTAAAAAAAGTAGAAGGACACTTGCTAATATATTTAATTTAGTGAGTTGTTCTTTATTTAAATACTGATTTTGTACTTTGTTTTATCCTTTTCTGTCAAAAAAATCTAATTTGTTTAAAAGTTACGCTGTTTCTCCGTTCTCAGAAATGCCTAAAGGAATACCTTTGAACGATTTTCAAAAAGGCCAAATTTCCGCATATCAAAATGATGGTAAAGGTGTCAGACAGATTACTCGATTGTTGCCGGTGAGCCCCAATACAGTTTCAAACTTCATCAGAAATCCTTATAAAAATGGAAAGAAAAAGAAGACTGGTAGACCGAAAAAGTTAACACCACGTGATGAAAGAAAACTTGTTCGTGTGCTTAAGAAGAACAAAGGAAGTGTTTCAAAGGCAAGAAATCAAGCAGGACTTAATCATGTGACGAAACAAACAGTTTACAACTATATTAAAAGATCTAAAAAATTCATTTTCAAAAAACGGAAACATCATCTTAAGTGGACACAAGCTCACATTTATAACCGTTTAGCGTGGGCTAAGGAGCACATGTCCTGGACTACAGAATGGACTTCTGTGATATTTTCCGATGAAAAGAAATTTAACTTAGACGGTCCAGACGAATATCAGCACTACTGGCATTGTCTGGGGAATGAAGACGAATACTATTCAACACGACAAATGCGAGGAGGGAGTTTAATAGTTTGGTTAGGACAAGTCTGGTTTTCTTAAATGGTAGGCAAAAACATACAGACTACATTCAAGTGCTGAATTCCGAGCTTCTTCCTTATGGCTCTGACTTGGGGGGTGAAGAGTGGAAGTTTCAACAAGACGGAGCTTCCATCCACACCGCGACTGGAGTCAAAAATTGGTTCCTAACAAATAGTGTGGATGTTTTACCATGGCCAGCCAAAAGTCCTGACCTTAATATAGTGGAAAACATCTGGGCAATGCTAGTTCGTCGAGTTTATGCTGATGGAAGGCAATTTGATTCGGTAACTCAGCTTCGAGAAGCATTGAATGACTCGTAGGACAATTTTTGCCAAACAGAAGTTCAATCTCTATACAATTCACTTCCAAACAGGATATTTGAAGTTATAAAGGCCAATGGGAAGAACATTCATTATTAAAATCACTATTTTTTCATTCATTATAATGCTGTCCTTCTACTTTTTTTTACAAAATTTCAAAAAAGAGAAACTATTTTTGTTGCCATTAATATTTTATGTTTTAATATCATAATTCTGATGTTAAAATTGTATTTTTAAAATATTTGTAAAATGTTTCTAATAAAAATTTTCAGTAAAAATAGAATAGTTTTCGGTTATTGTTACAAAATCAAGTGTCCTTCTACTTTTTTTACGTAGTGTATGTTTTAAATTCTCATCAAAAAACTGTCAATCAGAAATAATGTTGCCAACAAAAATAAAGAAAATCTTTACAATAATTAATTCCAAAAATAACATATACAATTATTAAAATATTTGTGATTTATTTCTAAATTAATCATTTACATTTATGCCGTTACAACTGAAAATATTTGTTCGTTTGAACGTACTATCTGGTAATGAATCCTACTTGTTATTGTAGATTATTACGGAGATCCTTGGCCACGTAGCGGCCACTAGCTCCTTCTTTGTAAAATGTTGAAACATAGTGGTGGTCTCATGCCCTTTGAGTCAATAAGCAAAATAGATAATTAAATGCCCTTTTTTAAAAGAGAATTATTTATTTAATAAAATTATAAAATGAAAAATATCAATTTGTAGGATATTTAATACAGGGTTATTAATGTTTCGCATATCATTATAGAATTTAGTAGAAATTTTGTGAACAAATTGTCTTAAACTTGGAATCGAGAGAGCTCGTCTAATATCGTCATTACGAAAGTACCAGGGTGAATTCATTAACATTCTGAGAGTTTTGTTCTCAAGCCTTTGAATAATTTCAAAATTTGTACGTGCGACAGAACCCCAAACTGGGCTTGCATAAGTAATGAATCCTACTTTGTTGAACACAATTTTAAAAAGGAACGTATGGATTAATGAATAGATTTGACTTCACTTAACTTGATTAGGTGCTTTGAGATTTATGCTAGCTTAAGCAATCAATAGATTATTTCAATTATACACTTGACTTGATTTGACTTGTAACTTTGAGATTTATGCAGCTAATGCTGCTTTAACAATTTATCCAAATGCTTTTAAAATACAAGAGACAGTAAAAGTGAGCAAAGACGAATCAATTATAGAAGTGAAGCACCTTGTGACAAACTCAAAATATTGAGATAAGTTATAAGAAAGCAGCAGCAGAAAGAAGCATACTTAGAAAAATTTTAACTGTTTATTAAACACATGCCAGTTCATGTACTATATTTTCCTCTACAATAAAAATAGGAATTTTGTTATTTATCTATAAGAATTTTATTTTATTTTTTTTTTTTTAAATAAGGGTAATTTATGGTGATGTAAACCACCATAATTTCCTTCTCACTTATCGCTTTTTAGATATTTTACTTCAACGCATATTTACTGATCATAAATTTCTTGTTACGTTTCCATCACCTAATGATTTACATTTTTCTTACTTTCTTCTTTTTTTTTCTCTCAAATCATATGATTACTATTATCTATTTATCATGACTTTTCTTTCCTACTGCCTTCACATACCATTGAGTAGATGAACGCTTCGCGTTCAGGCACTCGACATCTTTATTCAACAATGATGAGCAAAACAAGTTGGTTGCAATCGGTACATCTCAGCATCAGAGCCTAACAGTGATGATTATTGGGATCACACTAAAACTGAACTATGTGTTATTGGATGATTAATTCATTTAATTTTATTGCTTAGAGAACTTTTATACCAGATATCTGCAATAAGATTAAGATCGTAACAATATTGGAATCATTCCACACTAAATATTTTAATGCAACACAAATAATCATGAAGATTTGAAATGAAGAGAGTTCTGCTGTTTACAAACAAAATTTGATATCATGTTAATCTAAAGGGTAGAATACTGGGTATTGAAAGGTACTGAATATCATTTTCACGTTATTTTTGTTGGAACAATAAACTACGGTAATTTTACCTTCTCATAAGCACTTTCCCTTATAGTCTAATTGAAAATTACTTTACGATATAGTAACGTAAAGTATTGTTCTTTTAACTTGAAAATATAGTATCACAGTAACTGATTTGAATTTAAAATGACATGAACTAATGCCTAGTGACATTTCTAGTGGAATAATTACAGAATACATAGGGAGCTCTAAATGTTGATAGGAATATGATTTAAGTAGTAAGTGAAAAACTGATAGATGACAACAAAAATTTTTTATAGTTGGTTTGCAAGCAAGTGGCCAAATGTCCATTTATCTTAATCTGTGAGAATCACAAGACGTATTTGTCATTAAGTATATTACGGTAGATGATAATACTAATTAGTAGTAGTGCATCAAAAAATTATTTTGATAACAATATAATGATTATTTTTAATTCTGAAAATTAACTTTTTCATGCTGTACTATATCTAAGAAATTTATATTTATGCTACAATTTTTTTTTTTTTTTTTTTTTTTTTTTTGTTACTTACATGAAATACTTTACTTAAATTGTTTAATCAACTCCTGCTCAACATTATAACTACATTAATATTTACTTGCATCAAGTAATACATCATTATTTATATTTATATCATTGAGGTAATTCCTGACCACTTAATAATTAAAATTATTCATATGTAGAATGCATTTATTTTGAAATGAATTATTTTATTATGTAAACAGTAATACATTAATTGCATGGCAAATTTAGAAAAATTACTTTTAATAGTTTGATTCTATTGCTAATTTTACTGATACAATATTATACGGAAAATATTTTAAAAACTGGTTTGATCATTTTAATTAATGTAAAATAAGTAACTATAGTTTGACCACTGGTTATGAGGAAAGGTAAACATCCATTTAAAAATGGAAATGGATGAACCTATTTCTTGTTAGGAATGCTAGACAGATGTATGTGACATAAAGCAATATTGAAAAAAAAAAAATTTTTTTTTTTAATTTCTGTGTGGATATGGTAAATTGAAATGAAACAAAGCGAAAAAATGTAAACTTAATTATACAGAATAAAAATTGAAAAAAAAAAAATTCATGAAAATACCTTTCTGTCCTATTATGCCTCTTTATTTGAATGTCTGACTTGGCTGCTTGCCAATTTTCCATGCAATCAATGGTCAAACTTTGCTTGAATTCATTGATTTAATAAGTGTAAATATTTTTTATTTTAGATGATATAAAATAATAACAATATAGTACAGTAATGATGCAATTAAATTGGTATGCAAAAAGAAAAAAAAAATCAACTAATCTAAAATAAGTACAGACTGACACAACGAAAAATATAAAAAAGTAGGTGTTCCCTTAAATTCATCAGATGAAACTAGTAAAACCACAACAATATGGCTTCACTATGTATGGAAATAACAATCAAAAGAAACATTTTCCCAATTGTTTCATTTATTTCTGAGTGTCAAGATTATACAAAAATACAAAGAAATTCATATAAAATACAAAAGTACTTGGTACAAAAAAAAAATTACAGAAATTTGAAACCTTCATCATGATTTGTACCAATCATAATTAAGAAAATTGGCATATAATTTCACTATAACTGTTTAAAAAAGTAATAAGGAATAATGGACTGTGATATGAAAAATAAAATGGATTGTAAAGAATGTCGAATATATTTCAAAAGTGATAATCGAAAAATTATTCTTAGAACACCTGAGAAATCTATAAGCTTTCAATGTTCATTGTTTTTAGTCCTTGGTAATGATTGTGGTAAAGGGTTTTCCTTCCAGAATCAGATTGCTTATTTGCAGCTTTTTAGGATTTCTTCATGACATGCAATTACTCATTTAAAGCGTCTTGGAGGGAAATACTTTGAACATTTTATCTGTAGTGTAGTACTCCTTCCATAACATATCTTGTGTATCATTAAATCTGATAAAGTTTCAATATAGAATTTGCTAATGATGAAAGTCAAAGTGCTCACTATTAAAATGAGTAAATATTAAATTTTACTTTTTATTATATGATTTCTTAACAAAATATAGTGTAAAATTTATGATAATAATTCTTATAAATGTACTCTATGTTGTATTTCAAAAAATAATAAATTACAATAGAATAACTACTAGTAATTAAGTAAACTGAATAAATGATAATTTTTTAAAGCTCTCTTTATACTTGTTTGCCCTTTTAGTAGTAATAATTTTTGGAGAAATTTGAAATTCTATTATAAATTTTTATAAATTCCTAGGATAAATTATTTTGCTACTGTTATTTACTTTCTCCCATCCTTTCCATACTTTATTTACAGATTATTTTGTTTTGAAAAGATATGTAAATTTAGATGTTTGGTAATTTTACTCATCACAGAATGTTCATAAACACTTAAAACTCTTGTTAATAGTCTAATTTTTCTGTAGTTTTTTCCTTCTACTTTCTAATCTGAAATTTAAATTCTAATATTTCATGCTCATGTATGTAATTGTAATCCTCTTTAATCATTAGTTTATAGATAAGCCGAAATGTTTTGCAAAACTGAATTTATTTAAAAATTTATAATAAATATAATATTGTACTACAATCACTTATTAGTTTTTGTATGAGAAGCATTAATTTTGCTTATCAAGTTGAAATTGAAGGATTCTTAAAATTAACAGCTTTCTTCATTCTAAGTAAAAAAATGTAAAAAAATTCAACATTACATAAAAGATTTTTGAATAATAAATGCTATAAATTTGAACATTACATTTATTTATTTTTTAGTATAATAAGAATGACAAAGAAGGTAACTAATGCACGGTATCACAGATTAACACGAATTGATGATGGCTTTGTGGATTTGCAAGTATGTTTTTTTATATTCTTAATTTTAACTATTACTTATAAAAAACATCAATACTTACAGGACTAATTGTCTAATTTCATTTTTATTTTTTTCTTATAATTATCTAATTTTGATAATTATCGATTTTATGTTTACTATAATTATCTTATTGCCAATATTTACACATTCAATGTTACTATTTCTATTTTACTAATTTTCTGTAACATTTCTATTTCTATTTTACTAATGTCTGTTTTAAAATTTCTATCAATTGATTTAAAAAAATATGTATATAGTAAAATACTCTTTGTAAATATTATATTTGTTCAATTTTAATTAAATTGCAACTTTTATGATTTTTATTTTATATTATTTGACTTGTTTGTATGTAAAATATGCATTTATTTTGGGGTTCTATAAAAAACTATACACTACACTAAACAGAAGACAAATTGGTATAACATAAAAAGTTGTCATAGTTGTTTATATATCTGGTGAAACTCCGGAGAATATTAAGTATCCAATATTATGAAATTCTGGAATAAATTTTTGAATGAGTCTTGTTTCATGATGCTGTGGTTATTTTTATTACAATTATTTTTTATTTGGACATTTATTATTTTTACTATCTATTTACAATTGATTTGCATCATTTACTGTTTATTTTGCTTGTGCTTGCAATTTAAGAGAAAATTTTTGAATGATGTTATTTATTAAATACCCATACACTAAGAAATTAATAAACAAAATTTGATATAATATTATATACATTAATTTTTCCTTTTAGTATGAGAAGCAGAAACCCAAAATGCCTTGGGGAGGAATAATTTTAGCTGTATTCCTTTTCCTTTCTGGCTCGTTACTTATAGCACTTTCATCATTGTTATTTACTGGACATCTTAATGGGCAGGTAAGCATCCTTTTCAATTTATTTTTTCTAAGTCTTGTCATAGATGCATTTTCAGTTGCATTTATAAATGTTACATGCAATGAACTATGCATATATTTTTCATAGTCATTAAATTATATATATATATATATATATTATATAATATAAATAATAATAATAATGAATATATATATTCCTTATTTCTATTATTATTTTTTTTAATTATTGGTGTAAATTATTGATTTGGTGTATGATCTTCCTACCAGCCTTGTTAACCAATAAAAAAATTTAATGCCAAAAAATGATGATGAAAATGTTAATTATGTGGTAAACAAATATAGCTCAAGATAAAAAGTTAATTAAGATTTAATAATTTTTCAGTTAAATTTTAGTGGTCCCCTCATAAATGCTTTTTAGTAAATTTAAAAATGTTTTGGATATGTTTTGTTTATATTTATATCTTCTTTTCCAAATAAATTGTCAAAAATTTGTCTTTTATATTATAAACTTGGCAAATAACTTGTCTTTTATAATATTATTTTGTATAATATTATATGTAATAAGACTTTTTAGTTATTGAAAGCAAAGGTCAAAATGTGCCTAACATGTTTATACTTTTTTTAATTTTACCTTTCATAATGCTAGAAATGTTTTTGTTCTGCTTTTTATTCATTTTTTAATGTAATAATAGTTGTTTGTAGTATTTATGTTCTAGAGTTAATAATAATTTGGATAACAGAAATGCTTTAGATTTTTTCCTTGGAATCATGTTGAATTGTTATTACCTTTTCCAAAAAATTGATATGTGTATGAATTCTTTTGCTATTTAATTTCTCATGTTTGTCCTTTTTCAAAAAATTTTCATTATTAAATTAGCAAAATATCTATTAAAATTCAGAATGTTCATTTTTGACTATTGTGATTTTATTGCAAAATCAATAAGATTTTTTAAAGGTTTTTTATTTTATTTAAAAACTTGTCAATCAATTTTATCTAAACTCGCATTCGTCCCCTTGATAAACTAGAAAGGGTTTTACAATTTTCAAAAACCTGTCTGTAATAAAGTAATTATTAGCATGCATTAATTTTTTCAATTAGAGTACTTCATGCATATAATTTTTTTGTAAGACTCATAGCAGATTTTTATTTTCAAAGGCATTCATTTAAAAAGGGATAAGTGTAATGTTAAACTATCTTACCTTCAACATAAGTCAAAAACTGTTTATTTTGTTATTAATGGAAATCAAATCTTCTATAATTTTTTATTGGTCATATATTTCGAATTTCACGGATAAGTTGTTAAATATGCTCAAAAAAATCTTTTTTTAAGATGCTTTATTAGAATAGTAATGTGCAATAAAGTATATTCACAAATGGTTCTTTATTCAAATATTAAAAAAATTATATTGAAAGTGTTATAAAATAATAAAAATCGCATAGAATTTCAGGTATTCTTAAGCTATATTTTTTTATTATTGTATATGGATAACAGTTGGCTATTATTAAAAAATTCTTTTATTGAAAGTTTTAATTTTTTTATTACTGATTAGGATGTGTTTTATTTTTATATGTTCTTTTTATTGTTAACTGTTATTGAATAATAAATAAATGTGAAATTTACATTTTATATTAAGACTGATATAATTTTTGAGATATATGAATTTTTAATTTCAGTACAGTGAAGGTGCATGGCCTTTACTTATTTTAGGAATATTGATGTTTATACCTGGTGTTTATCATGTCAGAATTGCTTGTTTTGCTTATCGTGGATACCCTGGCTATGTGTTTGATGACATACCTGATTTTGAATAATTAAAAACATTTACACTGTGATTCCTGTGTAGCATATATATAAATTACATTTTGTAAAATAATCAATCTTTAAAAATAGAAAATTTGCAATAATTTTATTTATGTTTTTTATGCAGTTTTGTATAAATTATTTAGGGAATGAAGGGTTTATGCCCAATTTTTTTATATATTTTTTTAATCATTCATTTAATATGTACAGTTAAAATTCTTATTGTATCTAAACTTTACTTTTCAAAAATAGTTATAAATTATTTATCTAGGAATGTATTATTTTAAATGTGGAATTTTCTGTAAAACTATTTTAACATTAAATTTTTAGCTGTATTTTATTTTTTTCTGTATATTTTTTTGTAGATGTTTTTTGCTTAATAATTAATTCAATTATAATTCATTTAATCATTATGTTTATAATGTAACATACTTTTTGTTGAGTTTAATATATGTATAATTTGCATAATTAGGAGCAATAATTTTATATTTACTTCTTGCATTTATGTTATTTATATTTTATTCATTGAAACTGTGTCTATTGTAAAAAGGAATATAATTTAAATTTCATATTCAATATTATCTATAACAGTTTATGAACTTTATATTAGTGCATACATTTACCATACTTTATGCTAGCAAATTATTTATTTATAAGATAACTAGCATGAGACAATTCCCAAAAAATTTATTCCAATAGGTTTCTTTAATTTTAAATATATTATAATAATGGAGATTAAATTTCATCACGTACTGAATTTTAATCAGTTGTATAATGATTCGTTAAATCAGTAAATAATCATTGTTAATTTGTAAATATTTTTATGCTACTGTTATAACTGAAATTTTCTATGTACTTGATAGGGTATAATAATTTAAAATTTAGATTTTACATGTTATCAGTATGTTTTTTTATTCCTAAATTTGATGTATTGAAAAAGTGTTCTAAAATCTTTAATCTATCACTTTAACTTTACTGTACTTCTCAATTTCTATCTCCTCATATGTTAGTCATTATAGGATCAATGAGTTTATTTTATTCTATTAGCTGTTTGTGTCTTCCATCTTTAATCATTGTTATTGTTTGTTTTTTATATTTAAGGGGGAATTACTATCTTGGTTTTTTTTTTTATCATATTTTATGATATTAAAATATATTTTTCATTGTCAAATATTTTGCATTATTATTTATGTAATTAAAAAAATTATTATCAAGTCAAGTTTTTAAGGACCTTTACCCTTATCCTTATTATTTATGAAATGAAAACACTTAATTTTTGTCAGTTAACTTTCCTGAATAACATATTGAATACTTTTGAACTGGAAAACAAAAATTTATGTTTTCATAGGAAAATAGATTAGGATATGCACTTGTTTCCACTGTCAACAGTTTGTGTATATGTTGTATTGATTGTAGTGTATGTTATGTTGGAATTTTTTTGATTTGAAAATGACCATAATTTTTGTTTTAATCTTTCCTGGATATCGAACCTGTTACATTTAACATCTAGTAAATTTACAGGAAATAATTAATTATTTTTTATATAATAACTAACTCATTGCTTTATATTTTAAAATACAAAGCAACATGCAAAGTAACACATAAAATGAGACTGGTGTATTTTAAAAGTAAATTATAAAAAGTTTTACTTTTAAAATGACACAGTAACTATCGTGCATTGTCAAATTTTAACATGTATTATATTTTATCAAAATCATTCTAGTAATTCTATGTATTCAAAATACTAAAATTTTGTATTTCACCCAAAAATTATTTGTAACTCATATGTTTTCATAAGTATATTAGTCAAAACATTAAAACCACATACATATTATTCTGATGATGTTACTGCAAGGTCAACCAATTAATAAAAATGAATCTGGTGGTAAAGATAATAATTTATTATTTAAAAATTTGGAAAGCACATCATTGTATGCTACATCTGTGTAAAATGCTTCTTAAAACAATTGTTTGAAAATGTGTTCCAAATTACAATATATTCTAACTTATCAATTGCATAGTGAATGGATGTTTATTAACAATATAAGAATAGGTGAGAAAAAAAATTTTTTTTTTAATCCCTACAACTATAGTGTTTTGAATTTTGTACAAATTTTCAAAAAAAGATTAACAATTATAACATTTTTTAATGAATATTTAAATAGCATCTTGAAGAATTTTACATTCTCTCTAAAATTTAATTAAAGAAATATTCTGTTGTAAAATTTATCTCTCTCTCTCTCTCTCTGTATATATATTATTAATATATGTATATATATAAATGTATTAGAATTTTTTTTAATTAACAGCATTTTGAATAATAATTGTTTAGATTTTCAAAGCAAAAATTTGTAATTGACTCCCCCCCCCTTTTTTTTCTAAATTTATCAAAAATTGAATAGTTTTTCTTTTTAAATTAAATTAATTATTTACTTGTGAAAACTGAAAATGTTATGAGTGGAATACTCATTATTTAAATTAAAATTTTCCCTCTTAAAATATGAAAAAAAAGTACTTTTCAATATTTGTTGCATTCCTGTTTTATAAAAAGGCCTTATTGTATTGTCTTTTTACTTTAATTCATAAATTGATTACTTGTTTTTTCATTTTCTGTTATAATATTTTTAATAAGCATAAAAAATATGTTTATAAATGTTTCCTGTTACTTGAAGTTCTGAAATAAATAAATGACAAATTAATAAATATTTTCTTTTTACTTGTCAATCTATATTCACTGTTTTAAAAAATCTGTTACAGCAATTTTTACATATTTTCTTGTTTTGATACCAACTTTGATATTTTGTTCATATCAAACTTTAGATATTTTTCTGTGAATTAATCAACTTTTTGAGAAGTGAAGTATTAATGAAACATTATTTTACTCCTGTATCTGTAATAAAAATTTAAAAAAAACCCAACAAATTATGATTTTTTTTTTTTTTTTTTTTTATGGAAAAAGCAGGAATGTATGAATATTTTTCATGCCAAACTATCCTAATATCTATTTGTAATCCATCACTTCATTAAATTTCTTTAAAAATTGAGTTATAATATCTAAATATCCACAATGAAATATATAGCTCATAATGCATGATTTTCTAAACTCATTAATATTATTGTTTTTGTGAATTTCAAAATTCTTTTCATTTCAAATAAAATATTTATTGTACAAGCATGTATTGTTTTCGATACAGTAACATCATATGATACAACAAAATCGGCAATCTTTATCTGATAACATCCATTACAAAATTTTTTTCAGTGTCAATTGAATATTCAACGACCAAAAGTGTTTTTAATTACCTTATAAGCAAAAAAGGCATCTTTTAGTAGCATTATATTGAAAAATATAACCTCTATAATAGTATTAGATTGGCATATTATAAAATATCATATTAGTCTTGACGAAAAAGCATTCTTTTTTCTTAATCCATCATCATGAAAATTATAATCTCACTTCTGATTTTAATTTAATTTATTTTATTTTATTTTGCCTAATTTTTTCCTTTATTCTTTAGAAATATCATTTAATTGGCGATGACACTAATCTAAGCACTAACTAGTTATTTCTTATTGCTGTTTCTGCTTATTAACGTATAAACCAGAAAATTTTGTTAAAGCTTTTTTAAAAGAGAGAATTTTTAAGTTAAAGATGATGTGCATTCAACTTAAATTATTGAAATATAGTATACAGTGTGTGATGTATTAAATTTCAGTTGCATCATAAAAACAAAGAAATATATATAAATTATTAAAACCTATATTTTTATTTGCTCTAAATGTCCAGTAGTTTTCTTGATTTTAAAAATTAGGACACAAAATAAAGTTGCAAAATTTTTGTGTTTCAGTATTTTTTCTATTCTTTACATAACATCTTTTTAAAAATAAATCTGATAAATTTTTTTCCTGCCTTGCAGTACTAGTATGCATGCTATTGAGAAAAATTTAATTTGTATGATGTACTTTTCTTATTTCCAAAAGAAAGGATATTTGACATTAATTTGCCCACTCAAAACATATAATACACATTAATGTGCTGTGTTGCTAAATTTTAGCATAAATTCAAATTCTTATAATTATTTTACGCAAGTTTAAAAGCTGACATTTTGTTTTATGTGTGTTTTTATTATTTAACCCTTTTTTTTTTTTTTATTTAAGTAACATTTTGAGTGAAATTCCAATTTAAAAAATTATTTTCTTGGAATATTATTACTAAACATAAAGCCTGATCAAAGAATAAACACTGTTGTTTACATTGATTTCCTATTGGTGGAATTATTATTGTTCACTTTTTTTTTTTATCGAAAATTTAACCGGAATTTAAGTTAAAATTGAAGGTAAGAACATGGGAAGGAAGGAATGAAAACAGGCTTTTAATTGGCTATAATTTTGCGTTTTGCATTCGTAGTATCCATTGTGAATTTTGAGCATATACTAAATTGCCATACGATTTTGAAAGAGGGATTAGTACGGATCTTTGAAAAATAACTTTTCTCGATTAAAAAATAAACGCGATAAATTATAATCAATATTCACGGAAAGGAAATAGATAATATTACAGATATTTAATATAAGTTCACTTCAATATAATTTGCATTATATGAGATATATATAAACAGTGCCAACGGCCGTACCATGCTGAATATACCGGTTCTCGTTAGATCACCGAAGTCAAGCATCATTGGGTGCGGTCAGTACTTGGGTGGGTGACCACCTGGGAACACTGCGTGCCGTTGGCAAATTTGGGACCTGAATGGCCGAGTGTCTAGCGCTCGGTGCCACAGGTTTCGGGTTCGAATCCCGGCGGTGCCATGGATGTTTGTAGTGGTTCGGAATCCACTTTAAGCCGTAGGTCCCGGTCTTCTATGACTGTAAGAGCGTCACGGAGCAAAAGTCAGGCTTCTACCTACGGGTGCTCCATCACAACAGAAGCTGCTTCCTTCCCCTTCAATCATGAGTCCATATGGGCTCGTGGGCTTGGCCAGCCAAGTGGGATAAGAAACAACAACATATATAAACAAAAAATAATTTATACATATATATACAACAGTTTAGCAGAAAAAGGATATTGCAGTTTGAAAACTTACATTTTGTGAAATTGGAATTTAAAGTAAAAAATTTTACATAATTTCAATATTCCAGTGGTAAGTTTAATATTTTTCTTATTTTAGTTAATGTTTTTCCACTTATGTAAGAATATATATGTATCTCTTAATAAGAATATCAATGATTTAAATGCTAGTTCCATATAAAAATATTTCTTACTAATATTTCATAAAAATAAACAAATAATCAAACAGAATTGAGAATGTTGTTTATTTTGCTGTGTATTTGAATTGTAACACTAAATTATGAACTTACTTTCATATAAGCTATCAATACGGATAAAAAAAAATTAATTCACATGTTATTACATTTAAAAACAGAATGTAATATAGCAACTTTTTAAATAGCTATGTACAATTAATGAAATTAATTTCATAAATGATGCAAAACCTAACATTTCTGTCTAAAGCAATTTTAAAATCGAACAAATGAAATAATTTATTAACACAATGAAAACTTTTAAATTGCTACAAAACATTTTTCAGAAACAAAACTTTCCAAGATCAGCTTATTGAAATGAAAACTTCAAACAATATATTATTTATTTTTATCTGTATTTATCATATTTTTACTATATTTATTAAGAGATAATTTTTTTTCTATAAACAATCCTATTGAAGTCAAACAAAATTTATTTAATATTATTATAGTTTTGGAAAAATTAATAATTAACTTTAATGAATTACAAAACTATTCTTCTGCAAGAAGTCGTTGTCAGAACAAAACAGTTATTAGAGTATTGAGCACAGCTCTCCACTAATTGTAGTTGATTTTGATATCCGTAGCCTTACAGGAATTTTCAATAAGTTTGTTTAGTTTCTTTTGAATTTGTGTCAGTTTATTTTTATTAGTGACGCAAGAATATAAGTTTTGTTTCACAAGTCTAAATAATTTATTCTGAATATTATGTGCAAACAAAATTATTTTTAGTGCCATCAACTAACAATACAAGTATTGAAAGTGAAGATAACTGACTAACAGGAATTTTATATTGACCAGCATAAATTAAGTTTTGAATGTCGGTGTTCATAAGTGTACCAAGCTTTTAATTTTTTTCAAAGCATGGTATATGAAGTGAGAATCAGTAAGACTTCTTTAAATTTTTCGGAGAAGATTTACTAACATTCAGAGGGTCAAAAATGACATCTTGTCATTTTTCACCCTCTGTATGTTAGTAAGTCTTTACCGAAAGTTAAGTAAGTTAGAAAGTTTCCGAAAGTTAGTAAGTCTTATTTTTTATATAAAAATATTTCAATTAAAATGCTAAATTTTGGCTACAATTTGAAAAAAGTTATTAGCACTGATAAGAAATTACTGTTTATAAGTTTAGCAGGAAATAAGATTATTTTTTTTTTAAACAGAAGGAAAACTAAAGAGAGAGAGAGAGTAAGAAATAAAAGTAAAAAACTCTTGGAAAAAATTTTAATTATCTTTGTTTAAATTTCATAAGTTGTACAATTGTTGTAGAAAATTCATTTTAAATATTATCTAATTCTATTTTGTTAGCACCATTTTACTCAAAAAACTATGTTACTATTTCTTCAATTTTATCGCTCTTGACAGATGGCGTTGCTATTACTTGATGTAAGCATCATTTAATAAAGCTGTTGATACTACTAACCCATCATAGAAATGATGAACTTATACGTGTAGTGACTGTCAAATCTGTTAAACATGTAGTCAAATGACAAATAGTGAAACTAAATAAAGTACCTGGTTCATGTAAAAAATAATTTTTGCCAGGGAATGGGAGAAGTTGTTGTTGTTATCGTGTCCATGGATTTAAAATATTATTATTAAAGTTAGATCAAGTCAAAAGTCTTCACCATAGCGGCAGCTAGCAACGGCGCCGCTTCACTATACAGGACTTCTCTTAAGTTGGCCTCGATTGGCACCATACCCAATTGCAAAACATGGAGAGTGAGTGCTGAGCACTCTAGAATGTGCTTAGTCTCTAGTCAGTACAGACAGGTGGTGCTGCTATAGCTTGATTTTTAAGTCAGATACGAATTCATTCGTTGCTGTTCCTGTAATCGACCAAAATGTCAATTTCCTGACTAGTGACCCAGTGGAAACATGCGCAGCTAGATTGCAGGAGGGCTGATGTTCAAATCCACTGGTGGCATTGTGATAGTCATTGCTTTTAGAAACTAAGGAAAAGGATAGTGATTATGAAAATGTGTGTAAAGCATCTCACATCAATAGTCAGGCTGCCAAGTTGGAGTTTCCAGATTTTCTCACTTACGTGATTTTATAATTACGTGCAACTGTGGGAAAGTTGTAACTAAAAGGCATCTCCGTAGACACTGTCCGCCCCCCCCCACAATGAAAGTTAATGGACTGGTCGTATCATACATTAAGCTGACCAATGCTCTATCCTTACCTTTCTAACTGGTAGGAGACTGCATAGCCCTAAAGGCTCGTGCCCACAGAGGCGAGAAGATGTAAACGAAAAAATTTGACCAATCACTAGCCTCACCACGTTCGCCTGAAACCTGTTTGAAATGCACCGCTCCGAGTTGACCAACTTTCAACTCGAAGCGGAACTTCACTAGGCGTAATGCTATTTCTGACGTTTCGCTGTAAAGGGGCCGAAAAAATTTTCTCGCTTGCCTCTTGAATCTTCACGTCTCTCGCCTCGGTGGGAACGAGCCTTAAGTGCGGTGTAGAGAAAAGAAAAAAAGTGTCCTGTTCCTTTTCTGTTTCTTAATGATAGTTCTTTTGTTTTGAGAAGTGCATATGATTTTTCACTATCACACAATTCAATTCTTTTTTTTTCAATGTCAGAGTCTATTCTAAACACTAATCTGCATTAATTTTCAGAAATTTATTTAAAAATATAATTTACATATATTATGACTTTTTATTGTTGGATAAGATATTTTATAGTTTACTGAAGTTGTGTTTTGTATAAAGTTCTGAGATAAAAAGAAAATAAGATTGAAGAGACAAAACTGGTAAGTTGTATATTTTGTATTCAAACAAATTTTATGTGAATTGCCTTATATACTACTTAATCTGCAAAGAATTAATTTAAGTCATACATATCAAAAAATATTCTAGATAAATATTAAATTTATTGGGAACTGTTATGTTACATACATATAACGATCTATCAATTTTTGTATTAGCGTTCAAAAAAGGTATTGAATAAAGGAATTACAGAAATAAAAAATTTAACAATCAATAAATTCGTTAACTTGCACAAAAAGACATAATCAATGATGACATCACTTTTAAATGTTTTTTTTTTATTTAGATTTTTTTTTTTTTTTTTTTTTAGATTTCTTTTCCTTTGAAAAAAATAACCCCTTTCCCTTTGCTTTTCTCACTTTTCTTTATTAATATTGCCATTTCTAGACTAATGAATACATATTAGAATAAACAAAAAATTTAAATTATTAAAGACTTTGTGGGAGGGCAGTAACATTTAAGATAAATATCTTCAATAATTCTGTTCATCATCATCATTCAACATTCACGGAGTACATTGGCCGGTTATGGCCTTAAACTCCTAATCCAGTATGCTAAGGTTCATTGCGATAAGAAAAAAGCATTGATAACAAAAGGCAGTCAGCGTATTTATGTCCATGTTAGTAAGATAAAAAACAAAAAATAAAAATAAAACAAGAAGGAGTAATTAAAAAGGATGGCGCAATTATAAAATAATTAAATAGGAAGCAACTAGCGCAATTGATTGAGGCATTTAAAAAGAAGTCGTAATTTTTCAATGGGACTATTAGCATTTTTAAGTTGCGTGTAAAAATTGTCTAGACCTCCTAGCATGTTAAAGATATTAACAATTTCTGAGAGTACATACACTGAAGTGACAAAAGTCATGGGATACCTCTTAATATCGTGTAGGCTCTCCTTTCGCCCGGCGAAGTGCAGCAACTCGACGTGGCATGGACTCAACAAGTCGTTGGAAGTCTCCTGCAGAAATATTGAGCCCTGCTGTCTCGATAGACGTCCATAATTGTGAAAGCATTGATGGTGCAGGATTTTGGGCACGAACAGACCTCTCGATGATGTCCCATAAATGCTCGATGGGATTCATGTCGGGCGATCTAGGTGGCCAGATCATTCGTTGGAATTGTCCAGAATGTTCTTCAAACCAATCGCGAACAGTTGTGGCCCGTTGACATGGCGCATTGTCATCCATAAAAATCCCATCGTTGTTTGGGTACAGGAAGTCCATGAATGGCTGCAAGTGATCCCCAAGTAGCTGAAATAAGCATTTCCAGTCAATGTTCGGTCCAGTCGCACCAGAGGACCAAGTCCATGCCATGAAAAAACAGCCCACACCATTACGGAACCACCACCAGCTTGAACAGTGCCTTGCTGACAGTTTGGGTCCATGGCTTCGTGGGGTCTGCGCCACACTCGAACCCTACCATCAGCTCTTACCAACTGAAATCGTGACTCATCGGACCAGGCCACGGTTTTCCATTCATCTAGAGACCAACCGATATGCTCACGTGCCGACGAGAGTCGCTGCAAGCGATGTCGTTCTGTCAGTAAAGGCACTCGAGTCGGTCTTCTGCTGGAATAGCCCAAGAAAGCCAAATTTCTCCGCACAGTTCTAACAGACAAGTCCCTTGTACGTTCCACATTGATTTCTGCGGTTATTTGACGCAGTGTTGCTTGTCTGTTAGAATTTACGACTCTTTGCAGACGTCGCCGGTCTCGGTCGTTAAGTGCAGGCGGTCGACCACTGCGCTGTCCATGGTGGGATGTTATGCCTGAAATTTCATACTCTCGGCACACTCTTGACACAGTGGATCTGGGAATGTTGAATTCCCTAACAATTTCCGAAATGGCATGACCCATGCGTCTAGCTCCAACTAACATTCCGCGTTCAAAGTCTGTTAATTCCCGTCGTGCGGTCATCATCACGTCAAAACCTCTTCACATGAATAACTTGAACAGAAATGAAAGCTCTGCGAAAGCACTGCACATTTATACCTGTTCTACGCGATGCTACTGCCATCTGAAAATTTGCATATTGCTATCCCATGACTTTTGTCACTTCAGTGTAAAGCGCTTTAGTGGCTGAATCGGCAGTAAGATTAGAAGGGTTAGAGTTAGTATTGTTAGTATTAATATTTTGTAAGGGTTGCTTTGAGACCGATGGTGTGGCGTTAATAATTCTGTTACTAAAGATGACAAATGTATTTCGTAAATTATAAAATTAAAATATTTCTGGAAAAAACAAGACAAAATAAAAAAAACCAGGAAAAGATCTAGAAGCAGTTGTAAATGAACTACAGCTTATCGATCACATTTTGTAGGCTTCAAGAAAATGGAAATGAAGGTGTTGTCTTGAAAGTTCTTTGATATACATTTTAATTACAATTTTGAGGAAGAAAAAAAAAATACATTGATGTGTTCATCAGTGAAGGTCTAAACTTTAAAATCAAGTTTCTATAATAATTTTTTAAAAAAATAATGGAGCATGTTTCAGTTCAAAATCAGGCCCATGAATTAACTTTTGTATTATAATTTGTTTCTATATGATATAGCTATTGCTTACTTTCTATACATACACTGATTGATTGCATGCATTTTGAGATTATTTTGTTAATACTGTAAAGAATAAATAAAATAAAAAATATTATTTTATTATTTTTCTCAACTGATATTCTCAATCTAAAAAATATTAGTTTTTCCATATTTTTAAAATTTCAGAGAAGAGAAGTTTCAACACATTACAGAAGTACACATATATGCAGAAAATTTTTTTAAATTTTATTCAAATAAGTGAGCTGAAATATCATAATGGTACAAAGATCCATACAAATCCAAAATGTATGACAACCAATCAAAATAAATATTAATTAATTAAATAAATATTAATAATTTTTTCAATAAATATTAATCACAACTGAAAAGTTTATTATACTCATGTATAAACATGTTCTGAATTAATGAAAATATAAATTCGTTTGTGTTTTCAACTCTATGATAAAAATATGGGAAACAGAAACTAAGGTGTTATAGAAAAATAAAAGAATCCTGCTAAAATTCACCTGCAGAAAGCGAATATGTCTCAAACAATACATATAAATTTTTCCGGAAAACAGTATTGGAATTTTAATGAAGAAAACTGTATAAATATAATCATTATTTATTACAACTTATAGAAATTAATAAACTTTAAAAATGTTACAGAAAATCTATGTACACGACTCATGAAGTGTATCACTGAGTTATTAAATTAAAAAACTTTTTTAAATATAAATCTTCGATATACAATAATGTATGCATATGAAACCAGCAATACATAATATAATAAACTCATGTTTGTGAAAATTGCAACACCATGAAGGAATCGTCATAATTGAATGAAATTTAATACACAGTTGAGTGGTAGTGATAAAAATAATTGATTAAATGTTCAAAGCAAACAAACAATAACAAGAGATCGGAATCAGTATTTTGTGTAGCCACCACGCACCGCAATAAGTGCTGCTACACGACATAGCATGGAATCAAACAAATTTTGAATGTCTGTCTGAGGAAGAGCATTCCATATTGTTTGCATACGCACCCAAAGTTCGTCTGCAGAAGCAACAGGACGAGGGTCACGAGCGAGACGCCGACCAACGAAATCCCACACATGTTCAATCGGCGACATATCCGGGGAATACGCAGGCCAAGGAAGAAGCTGTACCTGCCGCGTTGCAAAGAAGGATTGAACAGTCCTAGCGATATGAGGGCGGGCATTGTCCTGTTGAAATACAGCGCCTGGCAAGCTTTGAAGGAAGGGAACAGCTTGGGGCTGTAGAACTTCACTGATGTACCGGTTGCTGTTCAGATTGCCCACAATTCTTAGCAATTGAGATCGTCCATGATATACTATGGCACCGCAGACCATAACTCCGGGTGTTCGTCCACTGTGGCATTCGATAATGCACTCTGGAAGGTGGCGCTCACCGGGATAGCGTCTGACACGAATGCGGCCATCATGGTACCACAAATTAAGGCGGGATTCGTCAGAAAACACGACATGCTGCCAATCAGCAAGCCAGTCTCTATGCTGAGCGGCCCATTGTAGCCGCAGGCGGCGATGGTTTAACGTGAGAGGGATCCTGTATAAAGGAGTCCTTGCGCGCAGTCCACGCTGCAGCAGACGTCTACGAATTGATGAAGCACACAATGAAACACCTGTAGCTATTGACCACTGTGCTGCCAATTGTCTATAGGAAGCTGTACGGTCCGTCAGCGCCATGCGGACCAGGTGTCTATCATCGCGAGCTGACGTCACATTTCGGGGTCCACTCCCGGATTTCCGAGTTGTCCGACACTCGTCCGTCTACTGCTTCCCTAGACGCATCACTGTGCTGCTGCTCCGCTGCACACGAGTGGCTACTGCACGATAAGACAATCCAGCTTCACGAAGGCCGATGATTCTCCCCCGTTCAAACTCTGTAAGTTGTTCAAATCTCGCTCTCTTTCGTCGAAGAGGCATAAGTAACGATTGAGCTAACGTTTACCACTAGCAGATAACCACCGATAACCATACACACCTCGCTACAGCCGTCTATTTATTCGGATCCATCCGCCGTTCAAAGGGCGCTGCTCAGCATACGCATGCGCTACGGATTTGAAATTCTAATCATTTGCATTTCAGCTCACTCGCGTAAGTCCTTCATGGTGTTGCAATTTTCACAAACATGAATTTAGAATTTAAAAAATTGTGATGTGAAATACAAATAAAATTTTTTTTTTTAAAAAAACAGCACTAATGATTGAAAATTTGTTCTTTCATCTAACTTTCACAAAACAGGCCTACAATTTTTACATAGCAGAAAAAATCTATCTTGGAGATAACGATATAAAGAACAATTTTCATGACTCATTTTATTAAAACACTTAATTAGGAAGAAAAAATCACGTCTCAAACCAAAATTACTTATTTTGGTTTGAGACGTAATTTTTTAAAGAAGGACCGATAGGACGAAGGACGGAATAAATATAAACCGAATAAGACGTAATAAACCGAAATAACTGCAACTGCAAAGCAATGAATTACACAAAACTTCAAAAGTTGATTCTACGAAAAGTCTCGTAACCCTATCAACTATGGGGTGCCCCATATATTTTTCTTTGTGTTCTCTCATTTTCACTTTTCGTTTCAAGTACTAGTAGTGCTTCATGTGTTCTAAATCATCGTTTAAATGTTAAAATGTTTGATCGATTGATCAATAGTTTTGTTTATTTCTTTCGTGTTCAAATGTACTCCTTTTATTGTTATTCTTTTGGTTACTAGAGAGTGTGGACAACGTTTATGGTATTTCAGAAAGAAATTTGGATTACGGGAATTTCGAATTTTTCGGGGATTTTTGGAATTTTAAATTTTGGAGTGGCTTTTTTAAGGAGGCCTCATTTCCACTTCTGCAAATTTGTTTAGGGGGAAAAAAATGGGAAGAAAAACATTTGGATCAATTGAGAAAAAGCAGCGTCAGCGAGCATACATCTCAAAGCACCAAGTCAAGTCAAAAGTTGATGTCAGAACCGAGTGGCTAGCGCTCTGGGCCTCGGTACCACAGGTTTCGGGTTCGGAATCCACTTTAAACCGTAGGTCCCGGTCTAACACGATCGTAGAGCGTTGTGGAGAGTGACATATTAAAAATAAGGAAAAAACTAACTGTTCATATATATAATGATTAGGGGATTATAGTCCTTGTTGCTTCACATCCCCATATACCACTTCATTCATCATCATTGATGTCCAGCAGAATTTCATAACATTAGCATTAAGCTAACTTAAAATATTCATGTGATTTTAATCAAAATAAAATTTCCTATCGTACGTAATTTTAACCACTATTTTTTCAAAACCGTTATTTATATATATATGTGTGCGCTTGTATGCCAACTTTTGATTTAGTAGTAAACATAGATTCAAGCGGAACTTAACAAGTTCCGATATTTACAGAAAGTTAGAGAGCATTCGATAAAAAGAACAATTTTCATGACAGGACTCATTTTAAATTCATTCAATTTTCATGACTCGTCTCAATTTTGAAATGCATTTTCTTGATCTTAAATTAACCTGTGATCTTTAAAATTTAACCAATTAAACATGTTAACTAGACAAATGCATTGTTCGAATTTCATTTCATTTCATTTTCAATTACTACAATAATTTTTTCTTGGCATTGGGATTTTTTTTTTCGCCAGTGTATTATCCTGTTGAATATCCAAATTTTAAAATAATTTTATTTTTAATAAAATTTCATAAACTAATGAACTGAAGAATTGAAGCAATTCTTTATTTCCCGTTTATTATGTAAAATGTACACTGAAGTGACAAAAGTCATGGGATAGCAATATGCAAATTTTCAGATGGCAATAGCATCGCGTAGAACAGGTATAAATGCGCAGTGCTTTCGCAGAGCTTTCATTTCTGTTCAAGTTATTCATGTGAAGAGGTTTTGACGTGAATTAACAGACTTTGAACGCCGAATGTTAGTTGGAGCTAGACGCATGGGTCATGCCATTTCGGAAATCGTTAGGGAATTCAACATTCCCAGATCCACTGTGTCAAGAGTGTGCCGAGAGTATGAAATTTCAGGCATAACATCCCACCATGGACAGCGCAATGGTCGACCGCCTGCACTTAACGACCGAGAGTGGCGACGTCTGCAAAGAGTCGTAAATTCTAACAGACAAGCAACACTGCGTCAAATAACCGCAGAAATCAATGTGGGACGTACAAGGGACTTGTCTGTTAGAACTGTGCAGAGAAATTTGGCTTTCTTGGGCTATTCCAGCAGAAGACCGACTCGAGTGCCTTTACTGACAGAACGACATCGCTTGCAGCGACTCTCGTGGGCACGTGAGCATATCGGTTGGTCCCTAGATGAATGGAAATCCGTGGCCTGGTCCGATGAGTCACGATTTCAGTTGGTAAGAGTTGATGGTAGGGTTCGAGTGTGGCGCAGACCCCACGAAGCGATGGACCCAAACTGTCAGCAAGGCACTGTTCAAGCTGGTGGTGGCTCCGTAATGGTGTAGGCTGTTTTTTCATGGCATGGACTTGTTCCTCTGGTGCGACTGGACCGAACATTGACTGTAAATACTTATGTTCAGCTACTTGGAGATCACTTGCAGCCGTTCATGGACTTCATGTACCCAAACAACGATGGGATTTTTATGGATGACAATGCGCCATGTCACCGGGCCACAACTGTTCGCGATTGGTTTGAAGAACATTCTGGACAATTCCAACGAATGATCTGGCCACCTAGAACGCCCGACATGAATCCCAGCGAGCGTTTATGGGACATCATCGAGAGGTCTGTTCGTGCCCAAAATCCTGCACCATCAACGCTTTCACAATTATGGACGTCTATCGAGACAGCATGGCTCAATATTCCTGCAGAAGACTTCCAACGACTTGTTGAGTCCATGCCACATCGAGTTGCTGCACTTCGCCGGGCGAAAGGAGGGCCGACACGATATTAAGAGGTATCCCATGACTTTTGTCACTTCAGTGTATATCGTAAGCATATTCTTATTCCACAGAAAATCTACCATTATATTGTATATAGAAATAATAAAATTATCAAAAATAAGATTTCTTAAGTAATATTTATTTAAAAATATTCCTTTTCCATCCATATTCCTTTTTGGTGATATTTCATATTTTTTCAAAAATTTGATACATTTAATTTTAAAACTAAAAAACGCTGCTTTTGCTTATACATATAGAAATAACTTATAGTAAACACATAATCAATTTCAGAGGCTTTCATTTTTTTAAGAGGCTTAGCGTAGCAGCAGCACAAGAAACGGCGAATAAGAATATTTTATAATTTACAATAAAAAATTCACTAAATGGCTATTTTGAGTCATATGGTTGTAATATGAATGTCACTTGAATAAGGTACTGACATATATTGTCAAATGAAAGATCAAAGTAGAGAAAATAATTTTATTATTAAAACTCATACAAAACAGTTATACATCGAAAACAAACTAAACAAATATACTGCCACAAATTATTAAATATTTTAAATTTGCTTATTTAGACATATTAGACTGTTATGACATTTAGAATTACAAAGTTCGCCAGACTTTTTACATTTGCATTTATTAGACTTGCATTGTTCCTAGCAAATGTATCCCTGACCTCCAGAAAGATGATTCTCTAACACATTCTCAAAATGAAATTGTCATCGTCAAGCAAAATGAATTGTTCTTCACAGATTAGGAATTGACTTCTAGTATACAGGTGTGAAAGTCTTTCTTGTTTTGTTCCTAACTGATAAAACTCTTCATTTTAAATTTGTAATATCCCCGCTAATGAATTTCGTGGTTCACTTTTTGTTCTGTCAACGTCTGATACACGTAATTTTACTGAGTCACCAATTTTACCAGAAGGAAATTTAATATTTGAAACTTTCAATATTTCCTTTTCCTGTGATTCTAAACCTTCATTAACTCTTATTTTGTGCTTTCTTACTTATTCTTGCCTGTTTCAAATATCTGTCTGGATTAAAGAGACCGCTGCTTTATCTTCCATCTGAGTCTCAAATGTAGAAAGGGCATCTAACATCGACAAAGACCACCAATAACGAACAGTAATGGACTTTTATCACATTTCCTATTAAGAGTTGGGAATTATCTAAACTTGTCAGTTATTTTGATAAAAATTCAAGAATCCGTCACATTTACTAAATTTAGTGATAATTTTATATAATAACCTGCAATTATATATAATCACCGTATTAAACACAATTATCGTAGCTATAATATGTGGTTGAGATTTATAAATATGCAATATTATTTATTTAAAAATATAATTAAAAATATATCAAAAATATAAATATAATTAAAATTTTTAAATATTTAAAAAAATTTAATTATTTATTACTAAATATACTCATGGAATTTTTCTATTGTTTATTAAAAAGTTAACCCTGATAAGCGATTTCTTCTTAAGAAATAAAAATGAGTAAATTAATTTTAATATCTTGCTGAAAGATTTTTTTTATAAATTCTACAATAGATCCCTATTGCGAAAAATTCTGATAGAATATTCAATCATTAAGTTTATTTTTATAAGAGAGGAGTTGTATTTTAAAAGAGATATTGTTTTTAGAAAACATTTGTTGTTAGACATATATTCAACTTAGCGAGAAACGGTCGAACTGTAGCACGTAAACAGCAATTGTAACCGGGCGCACTACATTTTGAAATCTCCCCAGGAACAATTTTATTATAGATGTTATGATATTTGGCCTTATCATGTTTATCTGAAATAATTATCTAACCACTTTTAATAATAAAATAAACTTGACAATAATAATCAGGGGGGATTTCCGTCTTTAGGACACGCGAACTCTATCTTTACTACAGTCAACGCCAACAGCGATAGGCGGCGACTGAGTTGACTGTCGCTGTTGGGGTTGACAGATGAGTTGTGGTAACCATAGATGCGCACGAATACGTTTTACATCGCGTAGTGATACATGTCTTTCTCGTTCGTGGAATATGAATATTATTACATATATCGTTTAAGAAATATTTTTTTTATCTTTTCGTCTTTTATTTATTTTAGCTTTTAAATTTTTTTCTTTTTCAAAATGGAAGAGAATTTTTCATTTTAACTTCAGACAGGTTACTGTATTTAAATATTATTTAATAATAAACTAATATTTATAGTATATATATCATGCCTGCCTACATTTGATTTAAATACAGACATCCCCAGATTTGGAGACAGAAGATGTTCTCTTTTTACGGAGTAGGAATGCCAGCCCAACGCTCTACACTCATATTAGATCGCGACCTACGGTTTAAAGTGGATTCCAAATCATTACAAACATCCATGACACTGAACCCGAAACCTGTTGCACCGAGCGCCAGATATATATATATATATATAAAGTTGAATTTATAACAATGTATCTATATAATTATGTATGGTTATATATTAATTAAATATATATTAAATGGTAATATAATTAAAATTAGTTTTTTAATATGTATTTTAGATTTTAAATTTATTTATTTTAATAATAAAAAGGATAATAAATGTACAATTATCAAGGCTGCTCTAGAACATATTTCATATTTCCAATATTTTAGGAAAAATATGAGTTGTAGATGGTTTATTTTGCTGCTCAGCAACTAAGCTATTTGAAAAGTGCTTTAGGTCAATGCCCATCGAAATCTTATACCACACATTATATACATTTAATTAATATAAAAGGCAATAGATATAAAATAAAAGAGTAAGTTAAAGAATAAAAAAGAATTGAAGATATAAAATATTTATTTGTAATGAAAAAAAAAAAAAAAAAACTATAAGAATAGGAGGCCCCATCATCCAGGTGGGGCTAACAACAATGGTACTTTAAGAGAAGTAATTTTACTTG